>JAUYWI010065409.1:0-15177 GCA_034780595.1 Parotoplana pacifica
GAAGAAAGAATAAAAAGGGGGAGGGGTAGACAAAAGGAAAAATGAAGGGAGGGGAGGACAATAGAAAATGGGTAGCGGGTAACTAAAAAGGGAAGCGGTAGAATAAAAGAACAACGAAGAGAGAAAAAGAAGAGGGGGATGGTATAGCATTTATTGTTATCCCTAATAGGGTATCAATTGATTGTTGCACCAGAGAATGATCACCTTCTATAATACTTAATGTGCTTCAAAACTGAAAATCCCCTTTCAACATCTGAAGACGAAATTGGAATGATTAGTACGCAATTCTTCTGTTTAGGCAAGGTTTTAGTAGCCAAAACATTTTGACCAAAACTTTTTTGAAGAAGCACTCTAACAAGACAAGTAATTTGGGATGTGAATAAAAGAGAAATTAACCATCGCTTCAGCATAAACTGTGCGCAGACTGTTGGCTGTTACTGTGTATTTTCCACTTGTAATTTCCGCTTCCTGAACGTTGCATAATTCATTAATAGCCATAGCCATGGAAGTACAATATTTTTGCTGTTCCAAATCCAAAAGCCAAGCAATAAATTATTGATGTTTTGCTGATTCAAATCGATACTCTTCTGATTATTTACATTTTCCTTTATTTCCCTTCTTGACCTCATAGTCCAATAAGTTCTCATAATTTATTTATTCAGTGTTTTAATTATTCTGTTAACTGTGGTTTGTATTTCAGTTCCATGTATTTCGCATAATATGTGTGGCATATGCTGGACCTGCATTTCGTATTTTCAGGTGTGATTTGTATCCATTTGTCCAACTTGGGTGATCAAGAATCCACTGTTTTCTGAAGATATGCTGTTACTCAAAATAAAAAGCCAGCTTGACTGTAAAAATTCAGAATGATGCCAATCATTTCTTGGTAGATCAATTTTACCTAGGTTTGAAGTTGGAACTGAAGCGTCCAAATATCTGGATAGTCCCGTTTTCTGGTGAAAATATTTTTATTTATTGGACTTCTTGCCATTAAATTATCAGCATTGTCAATACAATCAAGCGAAGTAACACCCAGTTCACAAAGCAAACCATTTGAAAACAAAGAGTTGGTGTTACCTTCCAAAGCAGTGTCATTTGAAAACGAAGCGTTGCTGTTACTCTCCACCACTTGTTTATAAACACAAGGTTCAACCTGGCTTACTGCTGAAACATGGCGTCCTTCTTCTATATCCTTTTCAAAAATGAAATCAGATACATTTGCCGGAAGTTCACCCTGTGATTCTGATGAAATTGAGGAATCGATCCAAAGTTTTCGATATTTTTAATAGATGTCAGATAAAATTCCTGGGATGAAACTCCAACAATGTTAAGTGTAAAAGTGTCAAACGCCCCATAAAGGTGAGGCCTTGACATTGAAGGTCCAATTCTACTTGAAGAAGGAAATGAAAAACTTAAAGCTTCACTCAAAATAAAAGAAGCTCCACTGCAGTCATTTGGAGCACCTGTCACAAATACTGTGATCCATGTGTGCTTTTACATCATAGTCTCTCAAAACATAGTTTTTCTGAGCCAACTGAGGTGCCAAATCTTCAAAAACAGAGTACATTTCTGGGGGAAAATTTGGTGGTAAATTTTACTTTTGAAAAAAGGGGGTCTAAAATCAGACTTGTCCCTCCCCGAAAAATTATAGCTGCTCAGGTATGATTATGACCATTACCCCGAGATGGAGGTCCACAGTTTAATTTAAATGACAATAGCTAATTACAAAGGAAAGAAACTGCGATTTTAAGAAAAAAGAAGTATAACTATGTAAAACCCTAATGTATTTCTAAATTACCTCATAAGCGGTGTCGACAGAAATCATGTCTACTAAATCTTCGGTAGCTGTTTGAGGTCCCAACAATTCTTTTCCAGCATAGGTGAATTTCTTATAGACATCATTTATGCAAACCTGTTGGTCATCTAAGTTGTCCAAAAGAAGCTTCATAGGTTCTCGCACGTCACCCTTCGAAGTGCGTCTGATGCCTAAATCATAACAAATTTATTATTAGAATGATATTAAATAGGTATTTCTAGATTTTATATAACTAAGATAATAAATTATTTCAACTAAATTTTACATAAATTAATTACCATAGCGACCAAACCCATGAAAGAGTTCATGTGCAATAATTGATCCAATACCACCAAATTGCAATGGTCTAAAATCAAAAGAAATTTAAAAGGTCGAAGTCATTCTTATAATGCAACTACCGAAAGGATAATACAATAGCACCAAAATATTAGAATTAAAAACAATTTAAATTTTTTAAATATTTATTCTTACATATTTGAAAATCATTTATTTCTTTATTGTATCTATAATTAAACTAACTTTGGATAACTTAATTCATACAACGGATAGTTTAACAGGCCAGCGTTAATATCTATAAATAAGACAAAACTTATAGATAAAACGAGAAAGTAAAAAACAAGATTTTTAAAAGACAAAGTCCATTCATACGTATACGTTGCTTTACGTAAAAATTAAACACAGCAATTCATTATTATCTTAAAACACAATAAAGAAAACATAACTGTCTATGACTTACATAATGAATTTGTCCAATAGTAATACGCTTCAGCGTTAATTATAGGCTTCCACCTGAAAAATGTAACTTTTATTAACCCTCAATACCTGGAAAATAATTTTAATTACCAATTAAGTTTTGCCTATTCCATTTGCTTTTATACGAGTATAGGTATATCATATTTTTTAATGGATTTTTCTGGATTTGTCTGTTTCACCCTCCATGCGTATATGAATGGTATGTGATCATCTGTGGCCAACATAATCAACTATATTTTGGGCATCTCCTGCAAGGCATACCTAGCATGTTGTTGATCTCCGGTCAAGGTTGCTGAACTCAAAAATAGACCTTTCAAAAAGCGCAGTACTTTTGAAGTAGGTTTTTTATTTTTTGTCTCTAATTTATTAACTGGTAAATTTAGTAGTTAGAAATGTTATACCCGAGAATTTTATGATGTATATTATTTTGCAAAAAAACAAAAGGGAATGCCAGAAAGGGATTAAACAGCAGAATAAATAACACCGATATATAGTACCTATGTTAAAATTAAATTTCTTACCCAAGATTCAATTGGAAATTTTCATTCAACACTTTTAATTCGCTTTTTATTGATTGTTTTATAACATTCAACAGAAGTTCAGAAAAGTTATCAGACCGCACTTTGTCCTATATAATAGTTAAAGAAGGATAATATCAGGTAATTAGTATTATCTAACACCAAAATAATACACTAGAATTTCCATTTATCACGTTTGTTTGTTCAAATAATTATATTGTTGATGTATCGGATATTTACTAAATATCTTCCAAAATTAGTTACTTACAAAATCGCGAATGACATTTTCTTCACTTAGTACATTGTTGTCGTAACCTAGTCCAAAGTTGTCAGTTTGATCTATCTGAAATATTTTTAAGCAAAAGATTGTCATAGGCTAATGGCTCTCTAAAACCTATCTAGTCTTGCGTAAGTATAAGGACTTATAAAAATAGTCAAATTTCAACTTCTATAAAACTCAAATAATTTAAATTCTAAAAAAACTAAAATTGACGTTTGGGTGAAAATTTCTTAAAAATCTGTTCAGTAGTTTTCCAATGATGTGTGTTCAAAGTTAGGTAGTTTTCTAAAATGTTTAACTTCTTTCTTTTTTCATCACAGAAATGGTAACTAAAGTTCAATGAAACTTGGTCTAAGCGGCAAGAGACTATAAAATATCCGTTCACTCAATCCAAGGGCCAAGTTCCCAAACGTAAAAGTACGCTAATATAAGACTGAAATCAAACTTTTTAGAGGGCTTTGCCCCCAGACACCCATCTATTGTTCGGCGCATTTTATCCGCACTATATCAGGCCTGTGATTTTTCCGCTATATTTAGTGGATTTGCGCTTTTTTCATGACAATTTGGTTGTCTTGAGATTAGAAAAAAAGTTACTGTTTCTGACACACCTTTTTAACTCATTTAAGCTTGAAATTATGCCATTTATGCCCGACTTCGCGCCCCCTAACCCCTGGACACTACTGGGTGCTGCACTCACCTTCCCCCTTTATTGCTGACTGGCAAACCAGTCTTTTTCTTTTTCTTGATCTATCATTTTCGACCCTGGCTGAGGCCATAAACGCGACTGTAGCTGCCGATTCCTCGTAGGTAGTTGTATAAAGGCCACTATCAGGACTTCTTCAAAGTTCTTGAGGCGAAGTAGAACAAGAGCGTCAGGCTCCATGATATGGTTGAAGGGGCTAATGGCCTCCCTGATATGGAATTTGTATTCGTTAAAAAAGGGGCAGTGTTCACTTATGAGCTAAATATTGATCACCTCCCCCCTTGCGGGAGTTGTTTAATTTTGAGGGACATGTAGTTAGTGTAGGTGTAGTGAGTGATGACTTTTTTGGTAAGTTTTATGTATATTAATGCAAGTCATAATAGCTTCAACAGAAATACCTACTTCCGTTAGGGACAACTTTGTTGATCCAACTGGAGTTGACAAGCAGAAGGAGATTAATCTTAACTGTATTGGAACGAATTTTGTGCACTTCACTTCTAACCCTGTCCCTACCTGCAGCTTTGTTGCTTTTCGTATTTTAAGGGCGTTGACCAGTTATTTCAAGCTGAAGACATTGGAGATATCGTCCTGTTGTCGAAATGTTTGTTTTTTACTTTGGAATCCCACGTTATGTTCCTCTTGACGCGGTTGGTCTTCGCATAGTAACAGTGATGTACTCCTGATTATTATCTTTCATGAATAACGTCCATGTTGGATCTTTTGATGGTACTGAAAACTTTACAAGGGTCATCTTTGATACTGATTTTTTCATCAAAATCGTTTCTTTTTTTTTACTTTAATGGTTTTCCTTGCTTTTTTATGAGCTCTTTTATAATCTTCTGCTTTGTTGTTATATTTTTCCATTTTTTTGTCTTCGATAACCGCAACGTTAAATTTTGAGAGACCACCAGGCTATGTTTTGTTTGCGGCAAACTTTGTTTTTTTTTGGGGGGGGGCACGCTTTAGAGGTAACTTCTGAAATAGCAGCAGCAAACTCTTATTGGCGTGTTCCACGTTATTAGGAGGGTTGCTTTTCCAATGATCTAGTTTGGTGTCAACAATGTTGTTAAAGGAATTCCAATTCATGTTTTTCCTATTAAAATTTATAACACGATTTTGTTTTTCTTTGGATCCTTTAATTTCTGTCTTGATTGGGAAATGATCGCTGCCAGTGTCCTCCAAAGTAGGTATATCAATTAAACATATGGGCCCTAGTGGAATAAATAATGGTAACACCCGAGAAGCTATCTCTTTATTTAACTAAATAAATAAATGAAAATAATATTGACTAAAAAGACCCTAAAGATAGTTAACTCTCCCAAAACAAATTTAAAAATTCTTTAAATAAGCGAAATTAAATGTGATTTGCCATAGTATTTAGGTTGGGTTTTATTGAGTCACTAGGTATTTCAGATTTTAGTGCTAACAAAGTATACATATTAATCATACCTAAGCATATTCAACCATGCAGGTATATTTTAGACTCTAAAATCGTAAAACATAATTTAATCCATATACTGAAGTTTTGGAATTTGTTTTGGAAGAGCTAACCATTTTTAGTGCCGTATGTACATATATACGATTGTTTATATCCGAGTTTTTCTATACGATTATAATCTATTCGCGTTTTCTGTTTTTCAAGTTTTTGCTATGAACCTAGCCCATAGCTAACTGCAATTTGCTTTGATTTATAGAGCTAACAAAGTTGAGAAAACTAAAGTTAGATTACCTGCTCTAAATATATTTTATTTCTGTACATGATACCTACTTACATACTTGTAATATCTACATTTTTACAGGGTGATGCAGAAGTCGCGCACCATGGAGATATGTATATGCAAAAATCTGCTATTAAATTAAAACTGTTGTATTTTTATATAAAAAATCTATATTAAACTTACCTGTTTATGACAGTAGGTGTTCGAAATGTTCACCATTGAATGAGTTCAATGCACCTTTGTACTCGTTTTCTGGTGGACGTTCCAACACGCAACACGGTTAAGCATGTTGGCATTGATGTTGGAATCGGATTCTCTTTTTAAGTTCGTTGATATTTCTTGGACGTTGGCAATATACGACGGATTTCAGATGTCCCCACAAAAAAATCAAAAGCAATAAATCTGTGAACGAGGTGGCCATTCGATAGCACTGCGTTTAGCAATCCATTTACTTTTGAATTCATGATTCAGAAAATCCCGCACAATGGTTGAAAAGTGAACTGGTGCTCCATCTTGTTGAAACCATGCGTTGAAGGTTTCCGCCAGTGGAAGGTCATCTAGCTTGGGCACCAAGAATGCCTGAAGCATTCGAAGATATGTCTCTCCATCCACATTTGAACCATAGAAATATGGTCCTAGTAAACGTTCATCCCATATCGCTGCCCAGATCATCACTTTTGGATCACTTTGGACATGAGTAGCTTCCATCCCATGTGAATTTTCACTGAATCAGTATCACCAATTATGTTGGTTCACATTACCGTTCAAATGGAACACCACCTCATCAAAATATATTATATGCTAATAAAAATGTTGATTCTGTTGTTGAAACCTCTCGCAAAATTCTAAACGTCCGCCATTGTCATCTCCGTACAGATCTGATTTAAGCAAATCGCGTACGGATGAAATTTATTCTCCTGTAGTATTCGCTGAATACTGCGCCTGGAGACTCCAGTTTCAAGTGATAACCTTCTGGAATTTTTGGGGTTGACTAAAAGAAGAGCCAAAACTGCTGGGTCTTCCTGGACGTCGACTATTGTGGACACTTACGCTTTCTTTAAAACGATTGATTAACCTACCCACTGTGCGCAGATTAATTGGACGTCTATTTGTGTGCTGTTGGTTAAATTGTTCTGCGGCAGATCGGTTAGAAGCATCATCAAGTCCAAATATGAAAATTAATTCCACTCTTTCGTCTTGTGTAAATTTTACGGCCATCACATTTATGTAAGTACACCATGTGTAGACATAAAACGTCATCAAATGACAATTCTTGGAATATTTCCATTTTGAAATTCCAGCAATTTATTCTTAGATCTTCATTTATGGATTACATACGTCCAAGATAAATTACCCAATTATCTTTTAATAGCAGATTTTGTATATATCTCCATTGGTCGCGACTTCTGCGTCACCCTATACTACAATCATACCAACCTAAAAACCATAGCTAACCTAACCACGTTTAATTTCATTTACTTAAAGCATTTTTTTAATTTGTTTTGGAGAGCTAACCATCTTTTGTCCGTTTTAACTAATTTTATTTCTTTTTTGGATATGGTAATAAATAGATACTTTTAGATTATAGGAAAGCTATTCATTATGTGCTCTATTAAAAATATTTGCACCATAAATTAACAAAAGCAGCAAACTTTTTTCGTATTTTTGACAGCATTAAAGTATCGCATATTAACGAAACTTCTTTTGCAGTCTGTTAAATCGGTGAAGATTCGTTTAGTAGGCGGTTGCTAGAGTGTATCACCAAACCTAGGACTGAATTTTAAAATTCCTCTGACATTACCTATAGGTACCAAGTTTCATTGAAATTGGTTAAAGTTTGAATAAGTACCTTAAACAGTGATGAAAAATAAAGGAAAGAAACAATTTTAGAAAATGGCCTACTTAAAATTTGTTATGATTGTGGAAATGTCAACGAAATTGCAATTTCTATGACATTTGCACATGTTATTAACATGGTAATGTTAAATCTATTGACCGAATTTGGTTATTCTAGGTTCTTAAAGGTTCTTAAAGGTTCTTAAAGGCAAGGCTCATAGATAGGAAATTATTTCACAAAGTGGTATACATGACCCTTGGAGTGTTAGTAATATAAACAAATTATCTACCTATGTTAATACCATTAAATTATGTAGCATTTGTTTTACCTTTTTATAAAAAGTTTTTTTATCTTTAAGCCATGTTGTTTTCTCTATCATTTTCCTCATTGATTTCTTTATGTAGTCCAAAACAACATTTACCTTTAAAATAGAAGAAAACTAAAATTAAAATGATTCAATATTGTATGAATTTATAACATAGAAATAAATGAACCTGAAAAAATGGTACCTATTTATTTTAGACTAATTAATACCTAACTTTCGATTTTTGATTTTGACATTTATATTTTTATGTGATCTATTTGCAGAAAGAATTCTACGACGAGTTCATAAGGAATAAAATAACCATTTTTAATACACACATCCCAAACATATTCAAAAATTGTTTTATTAGAATTGCTTACCGTTGCAGTTTTAAAAGTGATTTCGATTCAGCCATTAACTTTATTTTTAAAGCTCTAAATTCACAAGATTTTAACGCTTTTTTAAATATGATTCTTTAAGTAAAATTAATTATTATCAACTTAATTCTTTTAAATTTGATTTTTATTGTTGTCATTCTCTTTTTAGTTTATCATATAAATATGCAATTTAATCTCCATTTGTTTTTGATCCTCAAAACCTTCTTTTTAAAATTAAATCCTTTATTTCCTGTTCAACACCTAATGTTTTGTTCATTATTCTTTGTTACAAGTGCGGCCCTCTATTTGTGGATTTTTCTTCTTCCTCTATCTATGAAATTATACCTTCTATTTTACATACTCTGAATTGTTCATCTCATTCTATTCTCAGCCTTCATTTTCACCAACCTAATTATGCTATCAATAATTTAAAAAATTAAGGAATCCAATTTTTAAATTCAATTTCATCTTATCTTACAAATATATTAACACTGGATATCTAGGCTCAAAACTAATTATTACCACGGCTTTAATTCTTTCTTTGTATTTAATAAATCATTTATTTGTTTTACCTTTCAGTTATTCTAACCGTAATTTAGCTAAATTTATCAAATTCATTCTTTCTAGTAGGTTCTCTTCTAATATTTTAATTTTGTTTAAAGGCTATAAATCTCTTTTTCACTACCTAGGTTACTCAAAACTTCTTTCTTAACTATTATATTTTCTTCACTTTATTCCTGTTTAATGTGATTTGATTTTGTGATTTTTCGTGTTCTCTATGTTTTTATATCTATGTTTATGTTTCTGTCCAAAATTTAAAATTTAATTGCTGTTAGCATTTATAAATTTTATATCCTTGAAAAAGAATAAATTCGAAACATGGATATATTTTTTTCAACTTGTTACGTTTTGAACTTTTGTTTTTATTTTTAGTTATCTTATATTTTTCATGTGATCTATCTGACAAATCTTTTCTTGAAAAATACATAAATAAATAAATAACTCAGATTACTAAAGAATAAATCTTAAATTCAAAACATTTCCGGAGGAGAACCCTCGGAAGGACCCCTATTATCATTATTGTATGTACTTACATCACTTATTAATTTTCATATTAAACAAAGTCTAGATAACATAAATTATATTTTCCTGACAATATATTTTTCGTAAAAAACAAATAAATATCTTAGAATCCAAGAAATTGAATCTGAAAATTAAAAAATTTCCGGGAAAAGACTTCCTGACCCCTAAATTCGTTTATGTTTGTAAAATTATATGTACCTCACTTTTTCTATATTCATTTTCATATTAAATCGAGGGCTAGGTAGTATAAATTATGTTTCCTGACAATAACTTTCTTTAAAAATGCACAAATAAATATTTCAGAATGCAAGAAATTGAATCTAAAATTTAAAAAATGTCCAGGCAGACCCATATTTTCGTTCATGTTTTAAATCTGATAAATGTTTTCTTACTCCTCCTTATTTTAATATGCTTTATCTAACAATATATGCATCTATATGGGTTGAAAGTGATCTTTTACCTTTTATTCAGCAATAAGATCATAAAAACTTAAGGGGTACGGTTACTTTTGGCACGGGTTGTATATAGCCATCCATCAATTTGCCAAGCGTAGAAAAATCATGGCCTTAGATTACTAAACTAATCTTGAAAAATTGTTGGCTAACCTTAGCCCATTAATGCCGATATCTGAATTTAAACATGATATTTTTACAATCTATGTATTAAAAAACTTTTATATAAATATATTAAACAAAGACATTTTCAAAATTAACAAATCCCAATAAAATAATATTATTGGCCAAAAATGGCAAATAGTGAGTTAGCCACACCATAAATTAATTGAAATACACGCAAAACTGTGTTTGCGTTTTAAGTAATTAGAATTTCCATGAGCTAACTACTTTTTTATTGTTTAAATTTACTTTCGCCCTTGGTATAATTGCATAGAATCGAACTTTAATTGTGATTGTTTTTTGTTGAATGCTTTTGTCGTTATATTAAGGTGTTGGATGTTATCACTGCCATTTTGGTGATGTTAAACAAAATTATCGATTTTTGTATTTGGATTATTAATTGTCTGTGGTAGAAAATATATGTTCCATACTAAGATCCATATAACTTTTAAATAATTGTATTTTATATTTACAAGTTTGAAGGGTTTTTACTAATATAAATATAAAGCTACCATAAATGTGAAGCATCCAATTTTCAAAGACATTAGTTTTAATGCCTTCCTATTTTTTCATAAATCTTTATTTCAACTATAAAAGAATGAGCATTTTGGTGATTTTTGGAAAAACTATCAATTTCGGGATTTGTATTGAGTCTGTGTTTGATAATACATGTTCAAAACAGCCCTGTTCCTTTCAGTGCGTAAAAGCGCTAACTTCCTTTGGAGTGGAACATGGCTGTCCCGGGGGAGAAGATGTCCGCTATGAAGAGGTTTGATGTATAACGATGTGCTAAATGAAGAGATAGAAGGATTAAATTTAACAAAAGTATCAAGAAAAGGAATATTATTATAGAGGGATTTTTCTAAAGTAAATTGAATTACTGAGGAAAACGAATTAGCTAACGGAAGAATATCATCCAAGGGATTAAATATATTGATAAAGCCTTTGGCGAAATATCTTATTAACATAATATTTTTGATCTTTTGTCTAATTTTATTTCTATTATACTATATTTTGAGTCTATCACTTTCTAATTTGTTTGAATGCTTTTTAATTGAAGGGTCTTATAGTATTTTTTTCATCACATTATTTCCTACCAATCTTATAAACTCTTCTTTCTTTTATTGTTTTGTAACTACGGTGTCATTAAAACTTATATCCAATAACATACATGACCAAGCCTATTTGTACCTCTGACGTTTAGTAAAATAAGTTTTTTCTTTAGAAATTATTTATTTAAAAATAGTTCTAATATACTTCACAGTTATTTGATGATTTTTTTTCTTTTTTTGTAATTTTAGTGTTGACCAAAGTACAATCCCATATCCCTATAAAACATCTTACATGTGGTACAGCGTAATAGGTTTGAGTATTGTCCTATTAATTGGACTGATTGTCAGCGCCATTACAGGTAAGAAAACGTTAATGCTGAAACTGGTCACGACCACAAAAGTGCCAGATATTTTTTCTATTTTGTCTGCAGTAGAAATTTTATTCTATATTTAATTTGTTTTGTTTAAGGATTTAATCATGGTAAACCAACACCTGCCAGATATATTACACCCTTTATGCGTCCTTTGTGGAGAAAAATTCTGCCAAGCTGTATAGAAGAAGACGAAAAATTAGAAAAATCAGAGGACACTGCCAAACTTCCGTCAACAGTAAGTATAGCAAAACAAAGTTTAGATATGTAGTTTCTAAGTTAAAATGTAGACAAATGTGGTTAAAATACTGAAAAATGTGGGTTTTATATCAGTTATTTGTTTTCCAGAAATAGACACTAGCAAACTTCCAACAGCAGTAAGAAGAGCAAAATTAAGAAAAATATGGTTTTCAACTTAAAATATTGGGAAATGGTTTAAATACTGAGAAATATATACTACGAGTAGGTACCCATAGTCATGCATTTATATTTTGTTTTGTCATTATTGTAGATCCTAGTTCGAACTTCAGCTACAGATCACAATTGTCAGACAAATTCTTCATTTGAAAATGAAATTCCAATTATTTCGACAAATGCCAATTCATCTGAGAAAGTACTTCCATTTGATTCGACAAACGAAACCTACTTATGATAAATTTGTTAATTTATAGTTATATACATATTATCTTATTTATTATTTGTTCTTTTTGGCATTAAACGAAGCAAATAATGCAATTTAGATTATGCAAAATTTTAGTTTTACCCAACATAATTTGTTTCGTGGTTTTACCTATCAACACTCTAAATTAAATTATAAAACAGGCTAAGGCTTGCAAAATATCCACACCAATAATTTTATAATAAACATACATTAATTAGTACACACATAAGTATGTTAATATTAGGGTTTTTGAGTCATTGCAAAAAATTTTGAATGTCAATTAAACTTAAATATATTTACCTAAAAGTAATTTATTTATAGTTTATTTAGGTATAGCACAACTTTTGTAGAACCATATGAATAGAAAATAAATAAGTCTCATACGAACGTTTTCGTTATTAATCCAGTGTTTGGAAAATACGATGTTGATGAAAACCTCCAAGAAGCAGACTACTATTGACTTACAATAAAATATCCTATTATTAATGTGTTTGTTGTTTGTGAAATATGTACTACGTAATATGTTGAAACTTTTTTTCCGATCGTTAATATAGACCAAAAAAAGAAGTGGTCCCAATACTGTACCCTGTGGTACACCCGAGGAAACCTGAACAACTGAGGAACATTGACCTTCAAGCACAACGCGCTGGGTTCTATTTTTGAGGAAGCTAGAGAGCCATCTGTGAATGTACTGATTGTCATGTATACCATACCACTGGAGTTTATGCAGGAGTCACATGAAATTTATACCATGTACGAACTTTCTTCTAATCAATTTTTTACTTAGCAATTATTGTAGGGACACCAATATGACATAGCAACAATCAAATTTTTATATAATTATTGTTTTTAAAGATATTTAATTAAGTGTTATCTTTTTGCAAAGCAACCACAAATTTTCTAAATTCATTACAAAAAGATCTGAAACTAAAGATGAAAAAGTGTGATAGCTCAAATGCTAAATTAAGGTGTTAGTTTTCAAATAAATGATATTTTAAAATATTGGAGCTATTAAAGTCGATACATGTACATCTGAAATACTATAAATTCAATTACTTAAGTACCTAAGTAGCAAATTTAGGACACTAATTTTTTAAAATATCATTTATTTGAAAACACAATAACATTAATATAATGAGAGCTAACACATAAAAGTGAGTTTACTTATTTTTGGATTTGCGCTAACACACCTTTTGACCTTTTAGGACTTTAATTTTATAGAGAAGATTTGAATGGCTTTCTACTTATCTAAAAATGGATTTTCTACTAAAAGTTATCTGTTTACATGAATAAAACAAAAATAGATGACAAAAGATTGGACAAAATGTTCCTGAAGATGATTAGCTCTCCAAAAGCAATATCCAAAATTCTTGAAATAAGTGAAATTAAATTTTCTTAGCTATGGTATTTCGATGGTATGGCTTTAGTTCAGTTCAGTTTAGTATATCATAACCCTAAGAAGGGTCGTTGATATTTCGGGCAAAAGTTAGATGTTCTCCCATAAATTCTGTCTCTCTTGTTGTGGCTTTAGTGGATATTATTAAGTAATTTAGTAATTTAGTAATTAAGTAATTTAGTAACTAAGTATTTTAGTAAATGAATTAAATTATTTTTTAGCTAACAAAGGAGAGTATACTAATCAAACTTAATCATATTAACACTAGAAAAGTTAAACCAGTCAATTGAAAAATTTTAATTTTAAAAAATACAATAAGTTTCATTTTAAATTAATATTTTTCTAATGGCCTTTGTGATTTTTTATCTTTTAAAAAATGCATAAAATACAATTTAAAAAAATTTCATATTGGGTCAAGAAAATTGTTTTGGACAAGTAATATCTACATAGAACAGCGAAACCAGTTAATTGACGGGTTTGAATAAAGCCTATATTAGAGGAAATATTCCTTTTAAAATGTATTGTTTTTCTTCATTAAAATATCAGGTACTCATAACTAAATGTTTATAATGTATTTATATTTTACTATGTTTGTTATTATGTAACAATATTTTTATTATTAGTCATGCACGATCGATCTATAACAATTGGGAGCATGAGTCGACGCATTGGAGCAGTGATTGAAGCCAATGGAGTCCATACGCAGTATTGACACTGAAAATGCATATACCTACTTCCTTTGCAAATGATATGATAGTGAATAAATCATATGAATACATAATTTTTTAACTTATTTTAAAATGATAAAAATATTTCTTAATTGGACAAAGCCTATGCACTTTAATGTATACCTACCTACCTATCTAGGATAACAAAATCATTTCCTTTGTCAAGCCTTGAAATAACAATGTCCAGAGTATTTTAAAAATGGACTGTTTTTTACATTTATAACTCGAGCAATTTAAAGCCTTGAATGCCCCAATTTGATCAATATATTAATTTTGCCATGCAAATTTTATGAAATTAGTTTTCGAATTATGACTGTTCAAAATGGGCTATTTTTCTAAAAAGGTATTTTATTTTTCTGTTTGTGTAGCACCTTTAATTGAGTTCATTAGCTGGCATGACTCTAAAATCAATTTTAGTTTTTGTTGATACACTCTAGCAACCACCTAGAAATGTGTTAATAGTAAACATAAAAAAAAAAAAAATTAAAATCTATCAAGCCTTCGACAGTATCAACATCATAGAAATGAATATAATCCAACCAATAGATGTCCAAAAATGGCTTCAACATAAAAACAGGATCTTTTCAAGATATCAAAAGCTATGTAATCATGTGCATACATGATAAGATGGTCAGTCAAGCTTGGCGATTGAAAGTATTATCTAGTTTATCCGAAATCTTATTGTGTTATTTTGTTAAAATACAAATAAAAAATCATAATGCACACAAACTTTTTGGACAGACGGTATATCTCACGAACCATACATCGTATTAACATATATTTTTTGCAAACAGCATATAATGTTATTTATTGTTTCTTTGTGCCAAATGTCACTTAAAGTGGTGAAGTTAAGTTTTATTCTTCTACTAACACATATTACCATACCTGAGCAGCTATAATTTTTCGGTGGGGGGGGGGAACAAGTATGATTTTAGACCCCCTCCCCCTTTTTTCAAAAGTAAAAAT
>JAUYWI010065420.1:0-26704 GCA_034780595.1 Parotoplana pacifica
CCCCCCCCCAACACATACAACCTGCGGTAAATAACAACCTCTCCATAATCCTTGGGCTAAGACCGGCTCCCATGGGGACACCTTAACCACTTATCAGGCGGGTCGGAGGTGGATTGTCTAGTCCCTGAGCACTTTCGGAACCCTGTCCACCAAGTAACTTAAAGTGTTTTACGACCGGGGCTCGAACCGGGTACCTCCCGATCCGTAGTCCAGCGCGCTACCCACTCGGCTACCGGCTGCTCCAGATTAATCTTCGAAGATCTCAATTAGGTTGTGCATACATAATTCATATTTAAATGTTTCTAATGTGCTAAGTTCATGACCTGAATGCTTTTGATATAATCAATCACGATCATAAAATATGTGTTAAGTAGAAATAACATAATTTCGAAAGTAGTGATAAATAATTTTATTGTAGTTTCATTGACTTCTATCTAGAAATATGTTTTTCAGACCCTTATCTTTTCTGTGTTATTTTAAGAGGTCGAAACCGGTCTCGTAGTGGCTTTGCTGGTGAATAAAATATCCTTACATTGATTCTTCCTGGTGCTATGTACCTTGTCAACTTACCTCCTGTATGTCTAAGTAGTGTCTAGCTATTTACAATAAACTACATATAACACGTAACTAAAAAACTACATCTGACACAAAATATACTCAATTCATTAAAAAAACAGATCGATAAAACTTTTAACATTTTCTAACATAAGATTAAATTAAATTTTTGTCATTTTTTTTACTAAATTATTACCCTGAGGCATAGCAAATTGATAAAATGATTAAATAAATTTCAATAGAAATATCAACTCAAATGCTATATTAAAGTTTTAATTTTAACTGGCTAAAAATTACACATTAAATATGTACAAACAATAAAAAAGTTTTCATTTGGAGTAGATTAATCCTCGAACTAGATGTCTTGTTGCAGAATAGCATGGATCTTAAAACTAAAATGTGAAATCAAATTCAACTAATTTATAAGATATGTCTCGGTTGTATCAGAAGTGTCTATCTGAGAAGTCTAGCCTAGACCTCTCTTTTGTGAATACGAAATTCTTTAAACCAAGATATATCTAGGTAGAATTTGGTTTGTGAAACTCTTCAGCATTCAGCTTTTTTTTGAAAATATTGATTTTTGTCCACAAGGTGCAACTTGAGAGTCAAAAGAAAATCATTTTCATTCTTTTGCATTGGAAACATAATAGTCTACCCCATTATCAGGAGAATTAGATGAAATGAGGCTTATCAGTCAAGGGTTAAAATCTAAAAGGTAGATTTTTGTAATTACATTTTATAATGTTTATTATATAAGCTGAAAATTATTTCATTTTCCCCAACATCCTCTGCATCCATTGACTACAACATTTTTTTGACAGATTTGTTTTCCGGTGTACGTGTACAACTAACAAAATACATGAGTAGTTACCTGCTAGCATAATTACGATTCGAACGAAATTTGTTACTTCCCGGATCGTGAGATGCATATCTAGGAAACAAACATGGAAACACTTTAAGTTATTAAGAATAGGAGTTGTAAGGAATTTTCTGATTTAACAGATATCTATGCATTGCTGAAATGAAATATTATTATTAATTACATATTTATCTTCAATATCTATGTACATGATAAAAAATTAATAAACAGTATTCGAATCATAGATATTGTATCTTACATGTATTAAAAGTAATATACAATATCTATGATTCGAATAAACCTAACTACGTAGTAGGTATATTACCGGCCCCAATATACTTCATGAACAAAACTCAGCTCGTTTATTGGGCAACAAATTATACGTGTTATGTTTATGTTATAGCAAGATGCCATATCCCACACATGAAATAATTTGATTAGCTGCTTATCTTTTTAAAAAAGTATTGTAATAAAATACAACATTTAATTAATTAGATACAATTAAAATACAAAGTGTACAAAACAAAACAAACGAAAAAAATACATTTCAGTTTCTTATAGTTTTACAACACAACAGGTTTTTGGGAATTAGTATGATTACAAAATACCCAAATTGCGTCACCAGACTCATTGTTTTATTAACATTTTTTCGATAAAATGCAACATTCAATGAACTAGTGAAGTCCCCGACTGTCAAGTCCCTCTGTGCAGTCCTTTAACGATGTGTGGTTGTTTGGAAAAGGATATTTCACCAAATTACGTGTATGAATTGGGGTGCTTTTTAGGCTGAAAAATGAACTTTGGAAGCTCATAGCTTGAAAAATATTCAACCAATTTTAATGACGTTTGTGTTAAAATAGGGGGCTTAGGTAGTAGTACAACATATATAAAGATCATCGTATTTTAAAACATATTTTTAGGTTTTAAAAAATATCCAAATACTAGTCTAAAAACAGTTATTTATTGCATATGTTTTGATCATATTATAGATACATACATATATTTATAGCATTGTAATAGTGTGTTATTAATGGTCATGTTAGATCGAAGATAGTATTTAATACAATAGAAACTAGTAGAGAATGGGCAATGTTTATTATATGATACTTAGCAGGAAATCAGTCACATGTAACTGTTAGTTTTATAGAACTTTACAGGTCTGAGTATGGATGCACACAAGAGGAATGGATGTGTAGATTAAATAAGCAGCAAAACCGACGATCTCTGAGAGCTGAAAACAGAAAAAAGTAAGTTGCAAAATACAAAACCTTCAAAATTAGAATACATTAAATCATGATAAAAAAACCATATAAATTGTCTTAACTTACAGAAAAAGTACATATGCTTGGTGAACTGGTAGAATCGAAGTGCAGAAACTAAAGGTCACTGAGAGCTGTGAACAGATGAAACGCAATTATTATAATGATATAATTTTAGTATACCAATGAAAAATATACACATCTCTTCTTTCCACTATTTGCTCAAAAGTCAAGGCAGCAATTCTTCATCTGTTAGTTTTCTCTTTCTCTCTACCCCTATTTCTATTTGTGAACTACATAGGTTCAAGTAATTTGGAGGGGAGCAATGGTCTTTGCTGCAACACATCCTGAAGCTTTTTGTTTCCTTCTGAAACAGCATCCTCTGCAACAATAACACCTGCCTCATTAGATCATCAATTTCAGAAAACTCGTTTCTCTCATTCTTCTCAGCTTCAATTTTTCCACTTTGTTTTGCTGATTTTATCACTTTGTTGGTCAGTGGAAGATGGAATTGCAAATCTTCAGTGGCTTTTACAAGTTCAAAGTCTTCAGTAGCACTGGCATAAGAATAATTGCAATTAAATATTTGAGAACCTGAGTTATTTCTGCATATGCAATTTTACATATTATCTGGAATAATGTAATCATTGTATTATTAGCTAACTGAAGAGTAGTGTTACTGCCATTACTAACTACAAACTTGCTTTGTTTCTGAGAACTGCACCCAGTAAATAATTATTCAACTGCTTTGTGTTTCTTTCCTTTTATGTGTAATTTAACTTGACTAATACCACCGTTGTCAATCTTGAAAGGCTTAGAACAATAAGTACATTTTGCCAAAGATTTCTGCTGATCAGGCTTTAAAATGGTGCTGTTCCAGTCAATTGAATAACTACATAGTTACACTATGTTGAGCCATAAACTTGAAAGGAAGATATACTTTAGTACCTACATGCTATTGGTAAACTGGTACCTTTCTATCAAAACATATATTCCAAATAAATCCAGTTAGGTTAAGTTTGATGACTAAAAAAATATATTTTCATTCCCACATTAAATATTTCGGTAAAATACAGAATCTATTGAACCCAAACTTATTTAAAATAATCCATTCATTAAACAATGTATAACTAGTAATTGATTAAAATAAATTGGAATCTGATGGACTGAATCGATTGTCAACTACTTATAAAATTACACTGTAACTGTCCATATGAAAAAGTTATTATCTCAAAGAAGAAGACAGACAGTTGTACATAATTAACAAGAGAAAACAGAAACCCAAATCAAAATGTTATATATTTCATAAGCAGTTTACCATCTTGCTTGGGACAACAATATTTAAAAAATTGTACACAAATGTAAAAATGAAATTCCATATACACACTAGCTTTAGGTAAAATAATATTGTAATTGCACAATTCAAGAAATGTACATAAATAAAAAAAACACATATGTATATATATACTTGTTTTAGATAAAATAAAATTTTGCTTGTATAAAAAAACTTATTTCGGGTTTGCTGGTTTTATTATGCATATTTAGGCTTTGTTTAGGTTTTTAGCCAAATTCATGTAAATTTAGTTTTTTTAGGTTCAGTGGGAGGCCTGCATTCACTACCCATCAATTCATACATTTTCCTTCTATCTTCTTGTTGTTCACTCTAAATCACTTCACAAATTCAAATATGTTCATTATACAAATAAATTCACTTCTAAGTGTACAGTATTATATGTGTACCTACATTGAAAATTAAGTGATACGATTACGAGTACTTTAGAAAAGGTATAGTAAGTGTTAATATTGACGAAAGACAGCACTAGATATAAAAAAATGTTTTGTATACTTTAAATAATGAACTGTAACACAGTTTATACTAAAACTAAAGTAAACTCTTAGCTTTAAATATTAATAATTTAGAGACAATCTATGATAAGTAGGTATGCTATTAACTAGCAAATATTGATTGAACAAAATTATTATTCCTTTCATTTCCATATTTAAATACATCTGTGCTTTATCAATCTTCGGTTTGTTAGCATTATCTTCATGGAAACATTACCTACTAGCAATTGTCGTTAGAACATATAAGAGCTATAGAAACCAAGATACATACAAAAATATAGAAACTTTGTTATTAAGTATTTAAAACTATATGTAGTATCTCTTCTTCATGAATTTCTTTCATTTTCTGTAGACTCTTAAGAAGTTTTTTCAAAGTAATTGTCTAGGTAAGTTTTATTAATAGGATTAAAATCTCTATGAGTTGGAAATCAAAAATGGTCAAAATAGGTATGGATATAAAATGCAGCTACTCGCATTGATTTGAGTATCTGCGATAACTACAATCAATAAAAAACACATGTAATCATAGATATCAATTTCTATATGAACCAACTTAAATTCTCGAATACTGGATAAATCAATTAGATTGATCAAGAAATTAAAAATTTGCTTGTAATTTTGGTTGCTGAGTAGATTGTTTTAGATTTATTTAGAGAAAATTTACGATCGTTGTAATATAAAACAAAGCAAGAGAAAATATTAAAAAAATATTACACATTTTAAAGAGCTGTTTATGAAATGTTGAACCAAATAAATTAATAAAAAAATCATTCAATTTATTTACGACTGAAAAAAGCTTTAAACTATTAGAGAGCTAATAAAATAAACTATCAAGTTACCTTCTTGGTACTGGTGGAGGTCCTTCCATGGAAGATGATGCATAATCCAAGAGCGAAGGATGATCGGTCTTGCTTCTCATATGATGCGGGTAATGTCCAGGACTCGACGGACTGTAGAGATGAGGCGGGGCGCCCCGACCAGAACCGGGAGGCCCAATATTACCCGTGTAGGACACCGACCGATTATGAGGGCCACCAGAATGCAAGTCGGGAGGATCCGCTAGAGAATTATTATTCACATAACCTTTTTGCGTAGAGTTATAGTCTGTGTGATTGACATGGGGATCACTATGATTGACACCAGGATATTGATCATAACCAGCAACACCAACATTGCCATCGGCACCAAAATTAGGATTGGGATTGTTATAATATTGGGACTGCATAGTGTTGTTCTGAGTTGGCATTGTATTCATGTAAGACCCAGAATTATTAGGTTGACCAGGCACACAGGAGTTATTGACAGGGTTATTCGTGTTATTGTACATATTTTGGGAAGCATCTGGATAAGTATTTGTTTGTTGTTGCTGAGAACCAGACATGTTGTTGTAAGGCTGACTTTGACCTGGCGGTTGATTTTGTGAGGATCCTTGATAGTTGTGTTGTTGCTGACCAGATTGGAATTGTGTTTGGGGCAACATACGCTGTTGTGTACTGGGCAACTGTCGACCCCCTGATGAAGGATGGGGTAGCTGATTTCCCCCAGGTGCATGGGGTAGTTGGTTACCCCCAGGAGCATGCGGCAGTTGGTTACCCCCAGGGGCATGCGGTAGTTGGTTACCCCCAGGAGTATGGGGTAGATGATTACACCCAGGTGGATGGGGTAGGGTATTGCTCCCAGGTGGATGGGGTAGGGTATTGCTCCCAGGCGGATGGGGTAGAGTATTACCACCAGGCGGATGGGGTAGGGTATTACCCCCAGGAGGATGGGGTAGTTGATTACCTCCCGAGTTACTTTGCATCTGACCTTGAAAAGGACCCGGCCCATTTTGTTGGTATCCTTGAGATTGGTTTGGATAGGAGCCCATTGGCTGCTGGTTGCTAAAGTTACCGCTCTGTTGAGGATTAGTGTACTGAGATTGCGGAACATTAAAAGCTGATGGTTGCTGGGTGTGATTCTGCTGATAAGAAGCATTCGGTCCGGATGATGAATTCTGGAACTGGCCAGTATGATTCTGCATTCCCGAGAAGCGGGGCCCAGTTTGCGAGCCAAATCCAGGTCCAGATGGAGCCTGATTTGGAAACTGATTTGAGGGATGACCAGGTCGTCTATAATCATAAAACAAAATATGTTTCTTTCTCCTATTTATTATTTGTATAATCTAATGATAAGTAAGACCTTAGCCATTCTACTGTTAATTTGATTTCTATATGAGGCGACTAAACTTCAATTAAGATAAAACTTTGTTGAAATGCCTACATTAAAAATCCCCGGTAAATGGAAACTAATGAAACATGTTTCTCAGTTTTGAAAGTGTTTAGATACAACCTTCCACCATCCTACTTGTATAATAATGTTTAATCTAACTATGTCCATAACAGGTGGTTCTTGCTCTTCTTCAAATTTAATTTAGGGAAATTCAATGCAAAAAATTTAATTTCTGGTATGGCGCTGAAACCAAAACGTTACTAAATAAACGAATTTGTGTACGTCATCTAAAATTAATGATGTTATATGCGGAAAAGTTTTAGATGATACTTATAATGACAATGGTGTTCCCAACCATTTCAATCAAAAAGCTTATAATTTTGACAAGGATGCATCGTTTATCATCTTAGAACAAAATTCAAAGGAAGAATTATTTATTAGTCACTTTAAGACCATTTTCCGTTAGGTTATTTCCGAATCTCTATTAGCTTAATTTCTTTTCTCTTTCTTTTTCTGTTGTCTTTTTTTTGTCTTATTTAATTGTTGCTTTCTGTTTAACACTGTATTTTTGTTAATTTTTATATACCAATTTAATTCATTGGTTGATTTCTGCACACCAATTTTTTGTTGATTTTTATATCGGTTTATTTTTTGTTAGTTTGTTGATTTTTATATCGGTTTATTTTTTGTTAGTTTGTTGATGAGTTTGTTTCTATGGTTTTTTTGTACTTTAAATATCTTTTTCAAAATAGGATTGAATAGAAATCTGTTTGGGAAACTTAACTAAAATATTTAATGTCTGGTTAAGTTATACCTGGGAACCAAACATAGAAATGATTGATTTTTGTTATTACTAAAAACATTATTGAATAATTAAAAAAACAAAGCTTTATCAGTTAATATCGGCACTGAACTTTCAATTCAGTAACATTTAATCAATGTCTCGACTAGTATCAGCCTATCGAGGTACCTATTATTTCTTCTATCTAGAATTTCGAAATTCATTTAATTAAATACTTCATAAGTTAAAAATGAAATATGTTTCGATGTTTTCCAGAACTAAATATTTACGAGTACAATGTTTTCACAGAGGTCTGGAATTGATAAAGCATCAGAGACATAGTTGTTATTGTGAGAAACATAAACAAAGGCGTTACAGACTAAGATATCTATAAGGATATTAAAACAAATATTCCTTCAAGGATTCATTGAACACTCTTTTTTTTTCAACAACAAAATGCAGCAACAGGTCAACTAATGGGCTCTCCTGTCACCAATGCATCAATAAATGAATGCTATTTTGTAGTTCCTTTGAAAGGTTAGACTTGGTAGATTAGAGAGATGCCGGCCTATCTGAATAGTGGAAAAATGTATTATGTTTCCCAAGCTGTCTCATGGTAACTAAAAGGTTCTCGCCTGGTTGGCTGCCTGGAGGATATCGCTGCTTAAGAAATGCAAACACTTCTTGGGTAAGAGCTTGGTAAAAGAAAGCTATGTCCGATTAAGAACAGTAGTTGACTCATTTTTAGGTCCAGAAGAAGAAACCAGGACAACCAAAACAGTAAGCAAAAAAAGGTAATACACCCTGTAGAATAATCATCCTAAGTTATTAGAAATAAGAGGCCTAACTTTAGATAACAAAATCTATTATCTATCTCGAGACATTCATATTAAAAATATGTCTACTTACACTGCACGAGGATCGTTGGAATGGAATTGGTTGCTGTATTGTCCAGGAACTCCCGGCGGACGATGTCCTGACTGATAATTCATACCATGTTGATTCATACCCTGCTGATTCATTCCTTGCTGATTACCTTGATGATTCATACCCTGATGGTTCATTCCTTGGTAATTCATACCCTGCTGATTCATTCCTTGGTGATTCATACCCTGCTGATTCATTCCTTGGTGATTCATACCCTGATGGTTTACACCTTGCTGATGTACACCTGGTTGGTTCATGCCTTTCTGATTCATTCCCTGCTGGTTGGGGCTTTGCAGTGGCCCGTGCTGATTCATGTTAGATGGCCCCCCTTGTGGCTGATTGAGCGATCCATGATGTTGGTTGTTGCCTTGAGACTGCATTCCATATTGTTGTGCATTTGGTCCTGGTGGGTGGCCTTGATTGTGCATACCTTGTCCCTGATTGGGGCCAAGACCACTCTGGTTCTGTTGATAATTCACACCTAATCAAGAAGTAAATGACTTCTAGTTAGATAAAATATAACTAACAATTGTGGAAGTGCTGAAAAATTCACAGAAATTTGCCAATAAAGAGTACCCTTTAGTTTAATTAAAAGTTTTGCAAAAGCATATGTATAACAATATATTCTTTTTAATTAGACATCATTTATCTCTCTCTCTCTCTTTCTGAAAGGTAACTGGCACATTTTTATTCCAAATGGAATATATTTGCTGTTTCAGAATTAATCGTTTTTGTTTAAATTTCCCTCGGGAAAACAATAAAAGGGTTAATTTAAGCAAAACAGTTTTGAATTAAGCAAAAATTCCACTTGAATCAGTTTCTTTCATTTAACTCTCAATTAAATAACCAACTATGCACGTAAATGAATAAAGTGCAATTAGAACTTTGGTCAAAAACTAAATTAAAATGAGTCTTTACCAGCAGGGAAAAGGTTTTGCTAAGTAAATTTGGAAAAATTAACTTTCCGGATAGGTACAGAACTTTTTAAAATCTCCTTAACTAGGTCTATAAATTAGTAAATAATTTTGCTATTTATATAATTTGCTTAAAGAAGGTTAAATAAACCGAAACCATGGTCGCATCTTTTTTTGGTGTTTTTCATATTTATGTATTTTTATTAATTTTTATCATGTCTATTAGATCACACATCGGAATATTTTTATTTTATTTTATTTTACCATATAATATTGGGTCCTGTTCATTTTTTAAAACCCTTTGCGAAGTTTCTTTGGTCATTTTAGATACAAAAAATAAAAGTTGAATAATAATATACATATCTATTTAACTTACCCGCTTGCTGGCCTACTGTTTCGTTCGGTTGACCTCCGGGGCCGGATGTTTGAACCACAGGCCCGTTTCCGTGGTACCACTGACCAGTTTTAGCCAACAGTTCTTGCTTCTTTTTGCACAATTGACAGGCCCAAACAAACTGTCAGATGAAAAATCACAACAAAATTAAAATCGAAACGAATGTGAAGGAAGGAAAAGAATTATTGCAATGCTTATTAAAAACAAAACACACTAGGTAAGCACGATTTGGACTATGAAATTGATTTGTAGGCAGTTTTGTTTACTGTAACGCCACATTAGTTTTATTGTTATCTATTTAAAATGTTGCGACTTAATAATATTAAGGATAGTATAGTAAAAAAATAACTTCGGCTTGCTTTGTTTAAAAATTTTGGTTGATCACAAACAAGGCAGACCTAGAGATCTGGTTGCTGGCTCATCATAAATCTGAATTATAGTGAACTTTTGTTGTTTAATTGTGAAGTTGTGGAGAGAGGAAATGAAGAGATATTAAAGTACTTGGTAGATCCGATAATCACACATAACAAAGATTTATAATTCAGTGTCGGTGTCTGTTATATAAGTTAGCAGAACGTAGGTATGAGGAAGGTCAGATTTGATTAGGATAAATATTAAATATGATTCTGGAGAGGTAGTGGGAGTAATAAGCTGATAGTACTTGTAATAACGACTCAAATCCAAACGTTGGAGTACTATAACCTTGAGCTAAATGTCGTCGTTTAATAGTAGGCATCTACGACACGCGCGCACACATGTAAATATCAGCATATCATAATATTGAGGGCATTCGATCCATTTGAAGTCGTTCTATTATGTTACTTGTATCTCTATGTACATAATAAATGTAGGTACAATTTAGGGATCTTCTCTAGGTTAGTGTTAGTCTGATGTATGAAATGTACTCTTATTGTACTTAGAGCAGATAGCTCGCGGTGTGCATGTAGCGAGATCTCATATCTTCTCTATAGCAAATATTACTCTGTGATTATTGGAGATTCTATGGATCGGTTCAGCCGGAGGATGTTCTCAGTTATTGGGAATTTTGTTCTCAGTCTGCTTCGTCTTAGTTGATTAAATTCCAAACTAGATACAACCAACTATACAACAGACTCTCTCTACCTTCTCCCCTTTCTTGTTTTCCTTCTCGTCCCATGTTATAATTTCCACACGGCGAAGCGGATGGACAGAGAGAAATGTTCGCTTTTTATTATCAATCTAGGTTGATACCTATCCGTCTATAGGTACGCTGATCGGCAAATCAATGAAATGATGAAATACAAATGTGACGTTTCTTTTTCACATTAGGTATTGTATTCAATGCTTAGGTATACTTTTCCTATTGTACAAACTCTTTTTATTCCTTTTTAACCATGATTTTAGCATGACCATATTTAGAGTTATAATCCGTCATTTATTTTATACAAAATTCAATTATCGATGAGTCCAATAAACTATATGAAGGCCCCGCAACCAATTTTATCTGCAAATTTTGTTACCAGTAACATAAATTTATCACTATATCACTATTCTCTTGGGGAGAGTTTTGGTTAAAATATTTGTGGACCTGGTTACGTTATCATAGTTTTTAGGAAAACAATATTTTAATAAGATTTGTTTGCATCAAATTTTTTTTTACTGAATACCTAAACATTCCCACAATTTGTGTTATGATGTACTATTAACACTGCGCACCAACTTTTAAATGCTCACTTGAGAAAAGTAATTTATTAAACCAGTCCCGTTCAGAAAAAAAAATTTCCGACTCTTATCCATAGTTAATAAATTAATAGAGTATCTGAAATCTGTCTAATATAATTTGCTGAAGATAACTCAATGAAATTTAATTCTAAATTTTTGTGATAAGATGACCGACCTTTTTCTGACATAATACAAACGTCTACTTTGTTATTAATTTCATTATCTAAAAGAAAAGAAGCTGTTTAAAACTTACTAACTATTATGTATCATTTCTATATGCTAACACAATATGAATACGTATCTGTTTAGATATTCAGAAGGGTTTCCATTTATTTACTTAGCAACAAATGATTGAAATCTTTATTTACTACCTCATAGAATTCAAATTAAAAAGTACATTCATTTTACATTGAGGTACAATTCCTAGAGCTAAGCTATCAATCATTTCCAAAAGATGCTTCGTTATCTGAAAACGTGGTAACGATAACAGTATATTAAATGACATTCCATAATCTTAAATTTGAGCTCATGTCAGAAGAAAGTTTAGCTGATTCAATGATCAATTTTAATTAGTTTAGAAGAATGACTGAGTTTTGTACTAGAATACCCTTATAACTTTGCTATTTACAATGAGGATATTTATTTCATTTTGAAGAAATTAAGAAAACAACGACCGTGTATTGATTTGAAATAAAACTATATTATGCACTTTCATTAATACCGATAAAAGATATCTACCAGCATTATCGTCTAATTATACAATGCTGTTCATGATTTATTAATTTTAGTTCAAATTAAGTACCATATTTTCTATATTAAACGCCCATTCTAAAATAACGCCTACTACTCTAAAATAAGAGCTCATGGGCCACTTATTGAATCTTAACACAGGAAATTTGGTTTTATTTTCAGTGTATTTAATAGAGATGGTCTTTGTAAACAAACATTAGATTCACCAGGTTCAGATCTATCACGTAGATTTAGCATTTTGGAAAGTTCAATTAAGCTAAAAATTAAGTACATTGGACAGATTCATCGAACTGAAAATTTTGTAAAAGAAAACAATATGGTGGGGTTCAGGTAAGACCCGAAAACGTCACCAAGTCCAAAAATTAAACGTTGTTTCATTAAAACTAAATGATTAGGAATTCCAAAGAATCTTATCATTTTTATAACCGATTTTGAAAGAAATTGAGAATCTCTGTAGAAATGAATTTGAAAAATACTGGACCCAGTCGATGCGTTTATTTTTTTTCTTCAAATTATTATGCCCACAAAAATATTTCAATTATTCTGTATTGATATGCACATATATTTAGTCCAAGAAAGTCTGAAATAGAGACTCATTGTCAATTTCTGACACAAACAGAATAATTCTATTAAAATCAATATTTTATCTGAAATTTAACGTATCAGTAAAATTCGATCATTGGATTTTGCAGAATTATAAAATAAGTTGCCTCTTGGTATAATAACATCAATATTTTTTGAAAAGCTGCAATACTCGTACACTGTACATACTAAATAATGAAGTGTTTACAATAATATCTATCAAATAGGTACCTACGTTTGTCAAAATTTTGACACAAAGAATAATTTTTAAAATAAAAGAATAATTTAAATAAAGACTTTTTGTCATGTATACCTTATCCCAAAGGGTTAGTTAGACCCCCAAAATTATAAAAATTGATAAATTAATTCGATAATTGTTCCATAATATCTGTTAGGAGGGGCATATTTATCCTGTCAATTAGCATTTGCATTTGTGATTCTAAAACCACTCAACAGTCATTTTTATTTTAAAAAATCATAAAATTGATGTGTTTTTACCCCTATTTTTAATGAATCCCTCTAGGGTAAGATGAACGAAGTATAGATATCTGCTCTATAAATGTGCAATGTAGGGGTAAACATAATATTACTTATTGCTTATTGGATTTACCCTATAAAATAATATTTATTAGTATAAAAAATAATTCCAAAGGTTTCAATTCGTAACTCTGTTGCTTGTTCTATAGGTGAAGGATAAGTGGAGAAATTCATGAGAGAATTACAGCAAGAAAGTGCGCGACAGACTGTAAGCCAACACTGAAAGGTGTTTGTTGTTGTTTAAGTACTGAGAATATAAAAAAGCATTTAGAAATTGTGAATCGAAGATCAACATTTTCATGACAAAACAGACAAAACAGAGACATTTCTACTATATATAACAAATGTAGCGGTGTTTGCTTTCATAATGGATTACTGTTGTTCTGCTATTGAATGTAACGGACTTGTGTTTTATTTTCAAAGAATATTACTTTAAATGTATAGTTGTACATTGAATGCGTAGTTATGAGATTAAAAAAATCTATAAACCATTTTTTTCTCCAAATAAACATATTGTAATTTTTAATTTATTGTTGAAATGCATAATTCATTCTGGGCATCTTCTTCTTTGTAGTCAGATTTGATTTGAATACTCAAACTATCTCTGTGGCTCTTACCAATTCAAGAATTCCTCCTTCTGGTTGGAAGAATTTAGACGAGTAAACTATTTGTTCTAGTTTTGCTTAAGTTCATAGTATTTGACCACATTTAACCATGATTATGGTAAAAAAACTGTAGTTTTGATTATAGTTAAACCTTTTTTTACTTACCGCTTCCCCTTTTAAAATAATCTTTGCATAGGTACTTCCCTGAGGATGATATTAGTTATTTTTTGACTTCGGAATTGATTATTTAATTTTTTTTTTAAAAACATGATGCCTTAAATTAAATCTAATATAGATATAATTTTAGTAAAGATAGAAAATAATAGATTATTTATATTTACATTGAAAATAATAATATATAGACATTTTTTATAAATTAGGTACTAAATCTACAAATACTATGGATATAAAAGGTAGGTATACAAAATATTTCATTCTCCTAAGTAAAAACGAAATCGCAAAGAAATTCATAAAATGAACGAAAGCATCTAAACATATCTAACTAATAAAATGAAACCAAGTGGCACTCTCAAAGGCCGCATAATGCAGGTAGTTACGATTAGTACGGAGCAAAGTAGCTAAAAGATAAACCATTTTTTAAATGAACTGAAATCATAATAAAACAAATTAATAAACCTAATAAAATGTGAACATATACTTCTAGCATACATAGAAACCCTTTTATGATGATTAGGTATTTACATAATTATGTGCTATTTTTTTCATAATCTTTTTGACATGTTTGGTAACTTAACCCATGAAAAATTAAGAAACCATAATTGTATCATAAAAACATAGAAATCGAATTAATTAATTTTTTTGCTATATAGAATGAAACCTATCGGTACCAAACGGAACAATTAAGTAGGGTCAAAAATCAATAATTTAATAAGTTATTTGGCATTTTTATCTAAAAATATACTACTTGACTGTCATGAGTAGTAGGCTGATACAAATAATAAAAACTATCAACAAAAACCATTCTAATCTCTATGGCTTAGATTATGATCTGGTGTGCCATTTGGTTCATACTAGTATAAATTAGGGACATTCATTCAAGGTATTTATGATTTATTAACTAAAATTTAGAGATATCTAAAGGTAAAAATAATATAAAATAAGTATGATGATAAATATGTTGGAGGTAAACACACAGAGACCAAGGCAAAGTTCTTTTGCTTCAATTATGCAATCAACATCTCAAGCAGAAAGTGTCAGAGGATAATTGAGTTAGCATACTTTCAATCTTACGTCAAAAATGTCGATATTATAGGGTTTGAGATTTGAATTCTATAAACATTCTCATAAACTTGAGTTTTCAAAACAGAGTTCATGGTTTTCGACAAAGAAATAATATTCTCTGATAATAAAAATCCTACAACTAAGCGTAAACTGATAATATGTAAACGAAAGGTTTTATAAATAGGTAGATACATAGCATAGTTGGGGTAAGTGGTATAAAAGGAATGGATAAAGGATGATATAAAATATAATGCATTATAATAACAAAATAAATAGCCTTGTTCAATAAAGCAAACAAAAATGATATCTTTAGACTAAATAAAAATTGTAGAATACCCAGTATTATGTTAATGAACATGCAGATTTCTCAATATGGCAAACAAGACTACATACTTTATCTTCAGTAGGACTGTTTTATAGTATAAACTACCAAAATGAGCCATATACCTACATATTAGAAGACAAAATTAAAATAAATTCAATGAAATAGTTTCTTGTTAATCAAATTATTAAAAATATAGCAAAGTATAAGACGGTAAAATGTGCTTCTGAGAAATTACCAAAGACAGTGAGGTAGGCTCATGTTTGTAGTTGATTTGGGATACAAGAGACAAACTCACTCGTGAGGAATAATCTTTCTGGATAGACGACTGCAAATGACATTGGGTATTATGGTAAAATACAAACAAGGAAAATGATTCAAAGAAAATATGTAGAGATTAATACACGGGACAGACAAAATAAACGAAACTTTTTTTATTAGACAAAATGTCCTTCGATTAGTAAGTTTGTTATATCCAAAATTATTTAAATACAGGTCTTTGCACAAGGTGCTACTAAGAGTACCATCATTTGATTTGTTAATTTTATCAAAATTAAATGTTATGTTAAAAGTATCAGTTTTAACCGTTTTAGCATACGAGTAAGGATTATTACTCTATGCGTTTTAGGGCCAAATAAATACAATTGAAAAATTATAGAATGTTGCACATTATTCTGAAAAAAATTGAAACAATATATAGTAATATAATAAATATATGCATTTAATATAAATATATAATGAGTCGTGTATTAGAAAATAAATATAAAGATAGACAAAACAGTGCAAATCGCAAAAGACGGCCATAATATAATAATGCAGCAGCAGAGCAACAAGACATATTGGAGAAAATTAAAAATAACTAAAAATCCTAATTAGGTAATCAATTTCAATTAATTAACTCTAATGGTTCACAAAGCACCTACATAGAAAGTTGTTCCTAACATATTCACAATTGACTAATCAATCATAATTATTCATATAATTAGTAGCACAGTTAGATCAATAAGCTGCATTATTGATTAATAGACTATTGAAATAGAGGAAAAGTTAAGCATAGTACCTACTGACTCAAATATTATTCCCCCAAATCTCTATGGAAAATTATCTATTAAGAGGTATGTATATGTAGGTATATCACTTCCTCATTAGAATCAGTTGCCATGTAAATTGCTTTATAATCACAATCTACTTGGAATGTTTTCGAATGACAAAGCAACACGAACGCAAATTATAGGTAATTTTATAGTTCGTAAATCTTAAAGTTCTCAGACAAAATTGTTTCTTATAATAGCTGACACGTAGCTACAAGTACTACCTAATAATGATATACAATTCAGGATTGGAATTAAATAAACTCGAATTATACATATCAGCCATAATGTACTTAATATTCGGTTCACGTGCCTTTTCAAAATGTCCTAATACTGCCTATTGGTATCTTTATGACTTTCAGAAGCTGTGACAGATCAATGATAGTTTAAATATTTACCCAACTATCGATTACGCATACTTAAATTTGACTTTGCTTCAACATATTGGATAATCTAACAAGAAAGCACATTTATGGCTATGCTATGTTTTATAAATCAATCATCTAACACGTTTTAATGCTTCTGTTTTAAATACATTGAGATTCTCACGCTAAGGGCCACATTAATTGTCCGCTCGCTCTACTTATTTCAAACCAAAAAACGGATTACCTCGTAGGTTTTGAAACTAAAAAGAAAAGAGTAACCGAGTGGGAATTATGAACATTTTTCACAAATAAATCACACTATATTCTCATAAAAAGACATAATTTCATGAAACATAAAGTTCAGACAGTGTTTCTCTAGCGATTTACTGCAATGAATTGAAGAAAATACTATCGCATTATCGGAAGTTCACTTAGCATCCAACAATAAATTTCATTTCGCTCATCAAGGTAACAAACAATAGGCACCAACATCACAGGTTGAAGTCAGCTAAGTTTAAAGTCAAACATTCACCAACAAGTTTAAAGGAAACGTTTCAAATTAAATTAACTGAAAACAAATAAAAAATAACAAAAATAACACTCAAACTTATTGTATTTTAATTAGTAGAAATAAAAGGGAGCTACAATTTGTGTTTTGATATTTTAAAAGACAAAATGCAACATACAATGACTGATATTATTTATTATTTTTATGTTTTCTGCAGTAAAGATTTATTCTACATATAATATATTATACAATAATATGTATGTACATAACTCCCAATAAATATTTTACACGACAATGACATTCTTGAAACATTTATTTGAAATTTTTCCCCCCTGATCTACTGATGTTCTCTCATCAAAAGATATCCTCAACACTCTAAGATTGGTTTTATTTGAGTTAACACAGCCCGTCAAGATACCTATCGATAAGTGTAAATGACACTTTACAAGTATGTAGTAAGTAACAGGGATACAATCAGCTAGTTTAATTCTTCTTTATTTAAATTTAAATGTATTTCGCGTGCAGTAAACATAGACCTTCATTATTTTACATTTCAGAACTGATAATTGAAAATGAACGAATTTTTATTAGTCAATCCAAAGTTTATCTAGGTAGCAGATTTCATTAAAATCGGTTAATTGATTTGATTATGATATCGCTAAAGAAGGAGAAGACAAAGAAGAAAACAGGGAGATCTCTCGTGGGGGGGGGTGGGGGAGGTGGAGAGGGTTGGACTCACCTAACCCAGTTACCCCAAAGTGGATCACCGGTAAAACTGAAGAATATCGTGTTTCAAAACTTGTCTTTTAAATTCTCGTAATGTAAAACTCGTACTAATCGTATTCAAATGACCGAAATTGTAAAATTGTATACAATCATATTTAATATCGGGGTGTGTATTGTACAGACCAAACCAAATCAAATTCGAGGGTGTTTTTGTGACGTTATATACATAGTTATTCAAAAATGATGTAATTTTATAATATTGTGTGATGAAAAATAATACAACAATAAAGTTTTGAAAACTGACTCTGAATAAACATAACTAACAAGCTTAGATAGAGTAAATAATAAAATTATGACATATAGCAAAATGATTAGGACAGAATATTATAGCAATGAGTATGAAGGATGAATATGAATACAAAACAAAGGGAAGGAATTTGCTCGAAAAAAGGTGTTAATAAAAAAAGATTTATCTTAGATGACTATTTACATTACTAATTATAAGAGTTAACCTAAGAAAATGCATATAATAATAATTAGAAAAAAGCTTAACTATTAATATGCATACTTAGAATATCAATATAATATTCTTTACTTCTAAACAAAATGATCACACTTATTAAGAAGTAGCCATTAGATAAGACACATTAGGATAAGGCCTTAACTTTCACGTTCAAAGTGGAGACTAATTCTTTCAATTGCTTTTCTTTCACCTAAGAAACATCAAAAAGAGCATTTGCCCTAGTAAGATATGGAAATTGCTTCAGTTCTTCCACCTTTTTTTGAACCATTAGCTGATGATACCAAATCATTTATATCATCTTACAAGTGTTGTCTTTTCTCCCTCATTTCCTCTATCTCATCCAGATAGATTTTTCTTTTCTTGTTTATTTCTTCATTAAGCTTGATACCATTTTCGACTGGAGGCACATGAATGCAATAAATCTGTGTTGAGGTCCACGTTAAGGAAACCACCAATAGAACAGCAATGGTCGTGGACTACAAGTCTTTTCTCCGCAAGGTTTGTAGTCGCCGGTACTTTATTAATGGAGAAGCCTCGCTCAACAGTCGCCTGCCTGCCCATGGGATGGTAGGAGAATGATGATAAGTTGGTTTGTCTGCTATGAGAGAATGAAGAAAGATGTCGATTCTGGAATCCTTATTCATTTAACAGAAACATTGTATGTACATATATAACATATGAGTGGACAATACCAAGGGGTGGATGGGACAAACAATTTAATATAATATGGAATTTCAAAAATTCTTTTTTAAATAGTTTATTGAATCAATCGTATAAAATTTTTGCGTTATAAAATCTAGCGAAAAAATAAACGTAAGAGTAAAATATCTTGCATTAAAAAAAAGTTGTATAATATGATTCTATGAATACCAGTTTTCAAATATGAGTTACGAAAAGACGAGTTTTCTAAAAATATTAAATAGAGGATTCTACAAATAAGAGTATCAAATACGAGGTTTCACTTTAAGACGATTTTTTTAAACGAGCTGTCGAATTACGATTTTTTCATAAGACTCTTTCATTTTTACGATTTTTTACTATGAACCCTATAATATACGAAGAGATTTGCTGGTTGGCCAATATTCGGTTCACTTAATTACGTTTAAGTTTGAACAAATGTTATGAATTTCAATTCATCAAACCATTTGAGCAGCTAAATGAGAAGGGTTCAAAACTGGCCAATTTTCAATGATCATACTATGAAGCCCATTATGCAAGAAAACGCTTTGGAGCAATAGACAATTGATATTGGCTTAAGATATTTAAAAGAAAAATCCAAAACAAGAGTAGGACAAGCACATATTTTAAAGAATTTAGTAATTTACGACTATTATTAATACCTCTTGAGATAAACTGAATTGTTAGCACTAAACCCTAATTAACACCTCTTAAGATAAACTGAAGTGTTAACACTAACCCTGCCTGATTAAACAAAACCAACTGCGAAGTCACTCAATAGATAGGCAATGCTCTGGTACGCAAAAATATAATGTACTCGTAGACTTAATTTTATTTTTTCATGACATTTATCAAATAAACACTCCATACCTACACAGAAAAACAATGTACATTATTTCTTTTGACTTTTTAAGAATAAATGTAATTAGACCTCACCTTCTTTATTTTGTAAATTCCGTAATAGTCTATCCTATATGAAATGTTAAAAATTATTGGGCATACGAATTCCAATTAGAATTATTAAAAGAATGATTATTTTCCTGAAATTGAGAAAGTTAAACTTATGGTAATTTTCTTTTATGCATCTATGTTTTCATATTGTATTTAATTTGAGTAAGTATGATGAATCGAAGCGCTAACGAAATTTTAGAGTCAATACATCCAATAAAAAAGGTACTAAAAAGTATGATTTTTACTGGAAACAATTACAGAGTATTCAAACATAAATAATACTGAAGAAAACACAACAGAAGAACATATCTTACCATTTTTCGACTATCTCAAGGAGAAACATTTTGCTGCAAGCACATTATGGTCAATTTAATCTATCGTAAACCACAAATATCAATCATTTTATGGCTTCAAATTGCAAGTTTTTCCTCGATCGAAGATCTTACTTAACATTTGAAGCTGGATATGAGAGAAAAGTTGCCGAAATTTTTACAAAGGCCGAATTACAACAGTTTCTTGATACTGCATCACCGACGGAAAAATGAAAGTCTCAAAACTGTTTCAATCTCCAAACAATGCTACAGAAAATAGGAAACAAAATGTTACCAAAACCAAAGAATCCAAGAACATCACATTTACTCAATGCCACAATGTCATTATAAATTTCTAGTGAAGCAGACGAGTAGGTAAAGAATCCTCGTAAAGAACATTGCTTTATTGCTATATGCGTTATTTGTTTGCTGTGTCGTTATAACTCCATTAACTGAAAATCTGTCCAGATTTACTTTCTTAAACGTGGACTCAAAAGCATTGAGTCCATCACTGAGAAAGTTGTGTATGCATGAGAAATAGTACTTTCTCAGTCCATGCAGGATATGCATGCATAAAAGAAAATTATGTTAGGCATTGAAAGTTAAGTCAACTGCAACGGTGGTAGTCAATTGTAAAATTCAATTTAATTAAATAGTCAATCTACACTCAGCATCATCAGAAAAGGTGCCTACAAATAATATCATCATAATCAATTATTTTTAAAAGGCCGGTTTATTTTCCTCTGAGAGGGAGTCACCGACCCTCATTCTTTCCAACAAGCCACACCAATTTTCCAGTGCTTTCTATCTTCCTGATCTTCAAGCTTTAATCCAACCTTTCCACATTATCTTACTGCCATACTTTTCCAGGTCAACTTTGGGCGCCCTCTTTCCCTCGTCCCTTCCACTTCGAGAATCCATGTTCTTTTTACACCACTATTCTGTTCCTTTCTTAGGACATGACCACACCATCTTTGACAGCTCCGTCTCACTACCTCTACAATGGACTCTCACAGATCAAGCTTTTCCAGCAACACTTCTGAATTCATCTTATCCACATATCATTCTAACCATTGCCTTTTCTGCTCTTCTTAGGATAATTTCTTCTATTGATCTTACTATCAATGTCTCTGCAGCATAGACATTTACTGGTCTATTACATGTGCTATATATTTGCCCCTTCATTGCTCGAGTCAGTCTATAGCCACACAACACTGATTCCAGATCTCTAAACCGTCCAAATTTCACTTTCATTGTTACTGTCAATTCACTGCCTCCTCCTGCACTTAGTGTATCTACCAAGTAACAAAATTCCTTCACTCTATCAAGGTCTTTTAACACCTCATCTTCTACATATATTCCCATGCTCTATAACATTTCTATCAGACTCATTTCCCTGCATACATTTCTTGCACTTGCAATTAGAAGTCATTAATATAGTGACTCTCTGGGAAAGTAATTTAATTTTCAAGCTGCCTATAGTATAATTAAAACATTTGAACCTAAATGTAAGGCTTCACTAAATTAAAATTTATTTTTAACCACACAGTTCATAATCCAGTTGAAGAAATTAAATTTTCTTAACTGTTTCAGTCATTCGAAGAACTGATTACCCAAACTAGGTCTTTTACGTCCAAGTCAACAATACCGCATAGCTGAGGTTATTGTACAGGTGGAATCGGAATATTGAAAATAATTTTGCATATTTTATTTGCCTTTTCAATGCCTATAGAAGAATAGGAGTCGTCTCTCACCTTGTGGGGTTGATTATTAGTAGGTAGGTATCGTCCGCTTGCCTGACCTGCAATCAGTTCATCAGGTATACTTACCTTCAAAATCGCCAGCTCTTTGAGTCAGTTGGAGATCTTGTGAGCTGCATTATTTATTAGGATGCCGTGCATTGAATTACTCGGACAATGCAAAGAATGAATGGCAACGACTCTAGAAGTTTCATCAAACTAGGCGCAGCCCCACACTCGATCTAACCTAATCTTTCTAGAGACCCCATATAGTGATGCATACGGTAGTTTTAACTCAAAACTAGTGAACGACATCTTCTAACTTCGATTACCTACTGAGAAATGCTCTATTTCTTATTGTTCGTGAAGGTACCCTATCTTCACAAATAAATTATCGAAGCCTTTAGGTTTCAAAGCCAGCTAATCTGAGAGATACCTACCTAGGTTAAAACGTATACTCCACTCAGTTTGCCATTTCGCGACGAGTCACAATAAATCGAATGCATGCTATAACAAACAGTACCTATGTCAGATGTCGAGATTTTGATTGACTCTATCATTAGCAAACTTGAAACCCACAAATGAAAAAAATAGGTAGTGAGGTAGGGTAAGTAAGCAAACAAACAAACAAAATATCTTTAGAGAATGTATGTATAGGAATACGAAGAGATGCGGATCCCCCCCCCCTATGTATGCACTACAAAGGCCTTGAAATTACAATTAGGTACTTTCGTTTTTTATTTTCAGCAAACCATGCGTGTGTGTTTATTATTTCAAATAGTAATTAGCACAAACTTACAGTTTCAAATTTGTTATAACATAGTCAAACATGCGTTGATTATTCAGAGCTTTCAAACTACATTTCTTCTTTAGTCACTGAGCAAACTAGAAACCTTTGTTTTTCAGGAAAGGTATTCGGTATATTATTGTAACATCTGCGTTTTAAACGGGAATTATATATTTTTGTTGTATTCAAAATAATAAAAAGCAAACAAAACCAAAAACAATGACAATTATAAAATATCTACAATTTCCTTTAAATAAATTTGGCTAAATAGGACATACGAAGTTCTTTCTTTTAGTACAAGTTATTACAAAGCTCTGTGAATGTCTAAAAAAGATGTTCCCTATTCATCAATCAATACATAGAATATGCAAAACTTTTAAACTTTTGCTAGTTTTATATTTTCCCTAATTAAAGTATTACTTATTTGTGAGCGGTTTGTAATATCTAAAATCCAAATCAGACTAAATATTGAAACAATGCAAACAGCTTCAGCAATAAAGAATATTTTTAATTATCACATAGCTACGCCTAAACAAAAACTTAGTTTTATCTACGTATTAAGATAAACAAATTATATATAAATACTTGTAAACAGGTATAAGAATTAATAGCCCTGAAAGTTAGCTAATGTAGAATAGATCATAATTAGGTATTTTAATTGTATGCTCATATCCTACTAGACAGGAACGTAGAAACCTAAGTAGGTACTATTCTTTTCATTTTAAAGCCAACAATATACCTTGATTATATTAGGAAACACAAGAATCAATATGGATATGTACTTAGATAAAATCTCATTAATCATCTAATAACAAATTATATGTAGTGTTCACCTTATAGTAGTTTTGATATTCTAGAAAATTGATTGTTTATCATAGTAGGTAATTGCATAACGCCAATATAATTACTAAACATTTTATGTGTTATTCAATCTATCATGATAGATTTTATCTGGTGGATAAGACCCTGCCTATGTTTGAACCATTTTCTACAAAGCAACACAAATCTGATCTGAAAGAATATACCTTCCCTAGTAGCAAGGTTACAGAACGTATATAAATAGGCAGGCGAAATGCATTTCCCCAAGATCAAAGTTTTAATAACATTAATTAGAAAAAGAAACGAATCCAATTAAGTAAAAAGCGCTAGGTATTCTATCTATCATTCAAAAAAAAACAAAAAAAAACAACATCTCCATTTAGTTCACTTTTATTAAATTTATACCTCTCTACCTAGAAACAGTAGCCCCATCTTCAAGAAATATGTTGATTAAAATAAAAGAACTTTTATTAAAACCAGTTCATTCTACCAGAACAATATGCATAGATACCTACCTACCTACCTGTCTAGAGCTACTTACATTAAATGTAATTATCACCATTAATTTTCGAAAACAACAAATAGATTTGTATATATGTAGATTGAAAGCAATGAAGAAGATTGAATGCTTTGAAAGTAAAATAGTCAAACTATTAATCTTTTTCTAATAAAAAAAACACAAAATGTAATTAACCAAATATGTTTTGCAAGTAGTATTATGAAGTTACTGTCTTGGATATCAGTGCTTTAACCATTTTTGATCGAACTGTTTCTATTTGAAGAACGAGGTGCAAAGCATTGAGTGATTTAATAAAACAGTGAAATCAAAAATTAGTTGAAGCATTGATATCCATTCAGTACTGTATTTCTGGTACATTAAGCACAGAGTAAAACATACTCTGTGATCAGTGCGCTCCATTTTCAATTTTCGTGCAATCAAACAGCATAGAAATTTTTCTATTAAACTCTTTCGTGTGATCAACTGATTTTTCTGTTTCATGCAGTAAGTAATAATTTCTGCATTTCTAAAACTGCCACCAACAACCAAAGTATGCTAGAAATAAATATGATGTTAGTAAGGCCTATGTTTGGTTCTTTGCATATCTTCTAATTTAAAGTGTAATTATTAAAGAAAAACGCCAAAGAATAAATTAGAAATTATTATTGAGATTATTATAACATTAAATTTTAAAAATTTCTTAGAAGTTACTAGTCACAAAAAGCACAGACGTTCTGTTAGAGACCTTCCCGTAGCAGTAGGCATTCAAATAAATTTATAATAATTGTATAGAATGTTGAATATTATGTCAGGTATGTAAAAGAAAAGATAATTGATGTAAAAAACGGTCAATCGATGTGAAATAATGATTAATTAATGTAAAAGAATGGACAATAGACGTGAAACAATGGATAATTGATGTGAAAAATGATCAATTTATGTAAATAATGGATAATTAATGTGAAAAATGGTTAATTAATGCCAAAAACGAACTATTGATGCAAAGAAATAGACATTTGATGTGAAAGACTGGACAATTGATGTAAAAGAATAAACAAGTATATAATTAATGTTAGTCACCATGATCTTGGATAATATAATGTAAAATAAAATGGACAAAAGATCAAAAATATGTTATATTTTTAATCTTTTGTCCATTTTATTTTACATTATATAAAGTAATAATTAAATCATAGATTTAACACATAACATCCAATTCTGTATGGTAACACTAATCCATACTCGATTTATGGAAAAATATAATTTTAACAACAATCATTTTTTAAAATCTCAATAAACTGAGTACCTAGTTGTACTATATGTGTATAACAAAAGGATTCTATAGCTATTGTTGCCGCAGTAGTAAGTACCAACCTCCGATTGCTATTTGCTCGAGTTAGAAATCCCAAACAGTTGGCCTGTTTTGTGTTCGGATGACTTGTAACTCTATCAGAAAGTGATAGTTCGAACAGATTTGTTTCAGTTTCTACTCTAAACTTAGACAAACTTCAAACTAATTTCTAGCGGCAGAACATATAGGGAACAAAAGCTCAGTTCCACCAACACACATGGTTTTTATCTGCCAATTTCTAGCAATAATTGATCTCAACTATGTTGCGCCTTCATTCAGAAACTTCTTTTTCAATATATTAAGCATTGCTATTAGTTTTCTATAGCCCGTTGTACATCTAGCTGTCGGTTAGGAAGGTAGACTTTTAGTTGAGAAATCAAATGAGCAGAAACAGAATCAAGATTGTTCATCTGATTAAACCTGCCTCCTACCCTGTCAAAGTTCGAATCAATATTTTAAAAAGAAAATAGCTGTATTATTACATTATAAAATGGGTACATAAATGAAACTGTCATTTTACATTTCATAACTATACAAAAGCTGTTTCTCAACAAAAAATAAAATGCATAATAGGTAGATATACTACCTACACAAATATTAATGGTCACTCATATACATATTACATCTTTTCAAGGTAACATATGTCCTAAATTTTACCTCAATCAATCCAAAGAATGTCTGCTGATGAGACACCTAAAATAGAAACCTCATCAACAAGAGGTATCCAATATCAAATGTAAAGTCAACCACTGCAAACGATTAAAAAAATCATTGCATGGTGGTTTCTCCAGTGCTCTGTCTGTCTGTCTATGTGGCGTCCTCGTTGCCAAGGGTAGCATGCACTGTTAGCTTCCACCTCGTTCGGTCCTGCGCTT
>JAUYWI010065421.1:0-15175 GCA_034780595.1 Parotoplana pacifica
ATCCAGTTTCTGGAGAGAATCGGCCGCGGACAGCGGACGGCCGGGGCTCCCCCGGTCCAGAATTAAGAAGAAGAAATATCTAATTAACTTTATATTTTTGATCTTTTGTCTAATTTAATTTCTATTATATTATAACTATTTTTACTCTATGGATATCAGTGCTTCGTATCTCGTTTTTTGAAAAAAGCCAATTCGTTCAATTTTAGTGGAAGCACTGATATCCATGTAGAACCTGGACATCGAATTTACAAAATTCTATGAAATTTATCATAGTGGATCTGCTATTATATCAAAATAAAATCAAAGTGAATTTCGCCTTAATAATATGACAAAATAATTAAGCATGGCACCTAGAAAAGAAAAACCGAGTAAGTAGCTAGTATATAATTCACTAATTTATTCATAGAAATTTCAATATTATAATATGATTGTCATTCCAATCAAAGTATGTAGATATAAAAAGTAATAATTTAAGAAAACTTATATAGGTACCTACCTACAAACATAATGTAAATGTAGGTTACCTGTTAAATTTTTAACAAACTAGGTTACTGAATGTCTGAAAATTTACATTCTGTCAGTTTCAACCTGATGCTAATAAAAGTCCTAAAAAATATCGTTGAGGAAAGTTCGGGAAATCATCCCAAGATGATCGTTCTATGTTAATTTCCTATCCCATGTTCACACAATTGGTCTATAAATGAGGGTATTGCCTTCTGATGCGGTTATGTTATAAGCATTTAAAAAATTGGCATCGTCCTACGTCTACAGGAATTTGGTTTTCATAAACAATACTTATTTTATTTTATCATCTAATTCTCACAAAAGTAACACAAGTAATTTTTATGAAAAAACATTTTCCGTGAATGTAGGATTAAGCCAATTTTTAAAAATATTTATAACATTATAACAATTGGATGAACATAAAAAATCCGATTTTTCGGGGGATAGGAAATTAACATAGAAATGGCCACTTTTGGATGATTTTATAACTTTCCAGAGGGAGGATTTTAGGACTTTTAGTATGTTTTGTAGAACAGTTGTAAAATATCAAAACAGTTTAAAAAAAACTGTGAAGCAAGTAGTTGGATCTTTACTACAGAGTGACTTGACTACAAAAAAGAAACAATTTTAGAAAAATGGATAACTTTACGCATCCATAGTTCGAAAACTACGAAACCGATTTCTACAAAATTTGAACACGTTGTTAACATCGTAAAGTGCCCAATTTGGTCATTCAATGATTTAACTTGTACCAGCTCTAAATGTAAAAAATTGGCCCATTTTCAAAAGTCCTATAAGGCTAGCTCGCTCAAAGTGTTAAGGGACTATTGTCTTACCTAGGCGACATCTAAGACAACGTACATATCACACTGACGTTATTGGTTCCTGAGATATGAGGAGCATCAGTTCAGGGCAGGTCTGCTAATTTTTTTAAATAAATGTTTTCTAAATGGTTTACAATAGCTTAGTATGGTTTTTGATTGAATTAAGTCACAAAATAGAAGTTTTACAAAATCAATTTTTAATGTCATTTCAGGTATGGTCTCTCTAAATCAGTGGACCTCAATTTCAAACTTTTGGACAAATCTAGAATATTTTTATTTGACACACCAATAAAGTAATAGATAAAAAGAGTGTATATGCCAAACTTGAAGATAATCCAATTATTTATTCTCAAATGTCATGTTTCCTTCTAAATAAGTACACATGATTTCAGAAATAGAGAAATTTTTGGCAAGCACAACATTTTTTAGATGAATTTATTTTTCTGAAACAAAGATGTTTAGCAAGGATAATTCTTTTCAATGTTTTTGATTCTCAGCTTTTCCTGGAATAAATATATATTGTAAATTGAAGTGTTTGTAGTATATATAGACCAATTATGAATCAATTTTATCATTATTTAACTTCAGAATCGATTGTTTTGTAAAAAGCACATTTTCAGAGGGCCGGGTGTCAGAAGTAAAAAAAATACACTAATACAAAATTTCATTCCAATCGGTTTAAAGTATTTTTGAGAAGTTTCCAATTTTCGTCAGGGGGTTATTACCCAGGTGACAACGATAAATCATTTATAGCTAGGTTTAAAAAATCGATTTTCAATAGTGGTTTCATATTTTAATATTAAAATATGGTTTTTATTTTAGTTGTAGAACACCCTTTGTTTTCCACCGCAAGTCTTTTAAAATTAGGGAAGAAAATTGAACAACCTGTCCAAGTGGCTATGCTTTTAAACATTCCAACACTAACAATAGAAAAAAATTTCAGAACACCACGCAAAATTGATTTGAATGTAGTGATTCAACCAGAAAAAAAGAACGAATCGGCAACGGAAGAACAAAAAGAAGAACTGCCAATAATAACAGAAAAAACTGAAGAAGAGCGTTTAAAAATAGAATTAGAGGAAGAAAAAAAAATTGAAGAGAACTGGCTTGAATTAACATTCCCCCAAAGAATAATTCTCTATTGGAAAAAAATGCGTGAAAAAACACAGCCAGAAGATCTATTAAAAGACTTAACATTTGTACTTCAGTTTACTAAACAAGAAGAAATATTGGAACAGTTAAATGAACAATTTGAAGCTGAAGAACCAGGTGAATTTCCAGGTAGCCTTATAGATATTGTTGAGCAACCTGCACCTCCTCCTGAAGTAAAAAAGTAACAAAATAGAAGAAGTAAAAAACTGTCTATATTATTTCTATATATACTATTTTAACAGTCTATTTTTATTGAAATGTAAATTTGTGTATATTAAAATAAACTATATTCACTTCATAGAATTAAATAATTGTTCTCTAACTCACTCTCCTTTATGTTGACTACACTATTTAAAGTCTATAAAAACCCTGTTAATCATAATTCCAAGTATCAAAATGTTTCCTTATAAAGTAACATTCCCAAATGAGTAATAATATCGTCTCTTCCGAAAAGGTTCATGAATTCACAAATCCTTTGAGAAAATTTGAGGATCATAATTTAGAAAACAGCTTGATATCATTCGGATTTGTACCAAATAGGTACCTATTGAATCCGAATCAATTATTAATTGCTTTGTAAAAAAAATCACAAAGCTTCATTTTTTAAGAGGTGATCACACAGAAGCTTCACAAGTCGCCATCTGTTATGGGCTGGGTCTGAAATTTGAGAATGTTAGATATCTCTAAAAAAAACTTTAGTTTATAGTTCGCGATGTTTTATCAAAATGAATTCTGATGATAGACCAATTTCGTCCATAAATTTCCGAATCTTTAAATTTATGATTCTTCAACTTACGTCCGTAGATTCTCATAATTTCTCAAATGCAAAATGTACCTAACTATAACATCAAGCGCATAATTTTTTGTTTATTTAATGCCGAAGTTGAAACCATTTCAACATCGCCGTTTTTAGCTGCGCAGCTAAGCGTAACATGAATAGGTAACACCAATAGGTAGGTCCAATAGTTAGGCCTAAAAACCAGCGATCTACTTATAAATCGGATTTAAAAAGCATATTTTTTGCATACAGTTATTATTTTTTGTTGTCGTTCATTTTTTACTAGGTATTCCGAAAAATATCGCCGGTGATTTTACAACTACTGACTAATATTGAAATGCAGAATTCAAATATATAATTAATTTCTCAATAAAATTTTGTCTTCATATATTTCGGGATAGGTACTACTTTTATGCGACACCTAAGAAAAAGTAATATGCAAAAAATTAAAAGTATTTTTAGAATATACATAATTATTTGAATTTTAAACCTTTGAAAAATAAAGATTTCATATAAAACTGTAAAAAAGTTGATACAAAAGAACACGATTATTTTTTCAGTAAAATATAATTACTATAAAACTGAAAACAAATTTGATAAAAAATTATGGTTACTATATGCACAAAATAAATAACAAAACACATAATAAATCTATAATTTGTACAATTAGAATCAAATGAAAGCAGAAGTTTATAAACAGATATCAATTACAAAATCTATCTGCATAATTATTATTTGAATTTGTAGCTTCTAAAAAATAAATAGTATAATTTACTTTATAAAATGGTATCAAAAGAAACAAATTTACATATCTTTCTGAATTTTTTAAATTAAAATTATATACTACTTTTATGCGACACCATATGCAAATTTATAAAATAAACTATGTATTGTTACTCTATGGATCTAATGTTATTAAGAATTACACAAGTTATAAATACAGATAACAAAGTTATTAGACATAGAGAGAGTTAAATAAAGAATACACAACACTGACATAAACAAACTTTAATTTTTGGAGCTGATGACATCATCGGTCCCAAACTCCGCCATATTGATTTTTTTCAAAAAATAAACATTCTGTCAATGAACATTCCAAGCTATCTTGTGTGTCAACTAAAAATGTATACTTTATATTTTTTTACGAAATGACCTATAATAAAAAAAAAGTTCTGATCACCCTATATATACACATGCAAAGTAAACTATAATATCAAGTGTCCTAATGGAAGTCAGCCGACTTTAGTCCAATGACTTGAGGAGGTTGTCAATTGGTTTGAAATGTGTTGGGCATCCAGTGTTAAGCGTAGGGTACTGGCTACACCGTGGTGTAGCTTGCGTGGTTGTTTGTCATTGTGATTAACTACAGACAGTGTATGTTTGTCGGCTCATTGAGTTCAAAATTTAGAAGAAGTGATTCAGATTAAAGTTTGAATTCAAACAAAATTAACTGCTGTGGCCTTCAATTTAATTCTCACGTTGATTATATTAAAAAAAGCAAGCATCTGCAATAATTATGCTCCGCCCCGTCTGTTGGAAAACAAAACATCCAATCTACATTTCTTAAAATGGCCAAAAATGACCAAGCATTACAAATTGATTAAATAAGAGTTGGTGACAAGTCAAAATGGCCGTCGGAGTGGGCCTGTATTTCGATTAATGTGGATACCTATGGAGGACCCGCGACCAACTTCTATTTCTACTCGTCACCGACTTGTATTTTAACTGAATATTTTATAGTGCATTAGTTGCTATCCATTCTATTGTAGTGGCTGGCGAAAAACGTACGCTTCGACAATGCGCTAATCGCTATACATCAACAACCATGGGCTGTTTTGACCGCATTGGCACCCACAAGATTAAAATTCGTTACTGTTCTTGCTCCGGTGATCTCTGCAACATCGCAGAAACACGTCAAAGTTCTCAATTTGTGCTGATACTCAGTTTTGGAATTGTCGCAATGTTCCTGTCTAAGTACTTGTGGTAGTAAAGCTGAGTCGCTTTCAAGACATATTTTTTTCATTTAATTGAAAAGATACAAAACAAAAAAAACTTAAGGTACAAATATGTTGGATGCTTATTGTGCAAAGCATGGATCTGGTTGAAGGCAAAGCTAACTTAAAAGCAAGTTTCTATTGATCAAAAGTAAACACATGAATTTTAATACGTAATAACGGCAAACAAATGATATAAAAAACAGCCATTCTCCACACATTTATGAAACATATTAAATTGGTAGTTAGCATGTCTTCAAGTCTGTTTATTCATTGTATGTTAAACAATTTTGTAGGTAATTCTAAGCTTCTAAAGCAGTCTTGAGATATTTTTGTAATTTAAAAAATAATTTTATAGGAAATTATGTTTAAAACGAGAACTTTTTAATTGAATGTATATGTAATTCTGTTTTGCATCTATATCATAAATGCCTTATTATCCGGGTTTTGTGTAAATTTGAATTATTGAACAAGTGTTCCAAGCTGAACAAAAAATAGAAGGTGGGTGAATTTTATAAAAACAATTTATTGCTGCATTTCATAAAGTAGAAAAACCAATTAAATAAATAATTCCTAGACGGGATATTAGTATATTTGTTTCTTATTAAGTAGTAGAATATATTTTAGTGAATATTCACTAGAATATAAATTACGCAGATTTTACTACTTTTAAAGTAGAATTAACCAAATGCTAATTATAGGATTTTAAAAATTGAAGGCATCCATAGCCACAATTTTATAATTTTGAGAAAGAATAGTATATCGTTTACAATTCTGTGGTATGATTTACTGCGGCACAGAACATTAAAATGCCGACTTCTGGATCTAAAAAATTGAATAGGTATATTTTGATTTATTATTGTACTTGTTTTAGTTTAATCATGTAGATATACCTACCTATGTATATTGGATCTGTAGATAAAAACTAGAATTTTGCCTAGATACATTTTTCAAGTTTTTATACCTATTATTTAATTTATAGTTTTTATATGCACTTGCGTTATTATTTAAACGCTTTGATGTTTTATTATGTTAATCATTTATTTAATATTTACGTTGTATCTGTTTGAAATCATTTTAGATTACCTTTGGATTGATTAGTACTCTTATTTAGCTCTTGTTTAGAAGACCAATTGGAGAATATTAGAATTTGGTATCTAATTTCTCTAAAACGATGAGATGTTTAGTTTCTTCAATTTTGAAATGGAAAATTTATCATTTCTGTCTCATTTATTGTTATAGCTCGTTATTTTTTGTTCGTCATAATTTGTGTAATTTACTTTTAGCTTTATATAAAATATAGTGCTTTAAAATAAATTTGTGATTGTTTTTAAACAAACGTAGGTGTAAATGATATGTAACTGAGTTTTTTGAAAGGAAAATCATACTATTTTTATATTTAAAAAACCTATATACAATCAATCTATTTACATACTGATACGTAGTATAGAATTTATGTACATTAAAATTATATAAAAAAATACAAGTAACTGTTATCTATACACATTAATATGTTATAAGGCGTCCATTCGATCATAAAACATAAATTAATAATTTTACTAACGCTACGTAATGAAATATTTAAATAGAACAATGTACAAAACAAACAAGTTGGAGACTCTTGACATTAAATCAGTTTTTTGCCCGTTGTTAATTATTACAATACAATTTGAATGAAATAATATGATATATTAACGAACGTCAATAAACATGGTGATTTAAAACACAACATTTAAAGTATGCTGTACAAGTAAATATTTATTTTAATTACATATGCAGATACAAACATTATGGATGTTACTTATAGTGGAAAACCTATGCCAAAAATAAATTTGTTCCAAAGTTGAGGTAGTTGCATTCAGATATTTGGCCCCAATTACAAGAGGTGTCATCATAGAAAAATAATTATTGGAAAAAACTAACTAATATAATATAAAATATAATCTTATTATACTTTGTACTTTTAGTAGTAGATTGAATGAGAGTAGGTACTAAGCAACAAGGTACAACAGTTTGATTTTGTGAAATGCTGCACTAATCACCTTCAAAATACCTAATCCTACCTTACAATGAAAATTAAGATACGTAGTTAATTTATTAAGTATTATGATGCCATTACGAGTAATTCGTTGCCGACAAACTTATCAGCAATTTAAGTTGTCATTAAAATGAAAATGAAAAGCCGATCCTGCGGTGGATGTTGGTGGAGCAACATTTCCGCCGCGGGGATGAAGCGGAGTGGACCTTCTCAACTCCTCCAGAAGTCGAATATCACTCTCCCCGGGTGAGGACAAAGAGGCCCCGCTGTAGTCGTCTCCACTGCTCGCTCGACGACTTACCGACTCATTGGTCAGTTCACTCTCACGAACACAGTGCTGCATATGACCAGACGGGGTCACTCCAAAAGTATCACTGTCATTGGTAATGTAGGAACCTTCCGACCCCAGGATGCTGTTCAGGTGATTGACGTTATCAATGCTGGAGGCGATGGGCGGGCTGGGCAGAGGTGGTGGGGAGATAACACGTCCCCCGCCCCCCATCATCGTGGTTTGCTGATTGTGCTGCTGCAGGTGATGACGTGATAGAAGCGGATTGGTGGAGGCGCTAGTTGATAGGTCAGTAGAAGTTGCTGTGTTTGCAGTGGTGTGCTTGGTGACATGCGTCTTTCCGGCGAGACATTTGTCTGTGGTTGGGGGAGAGTAGACGGGCTTGTGTTTGGGATGGGTTATCTGAGTGAGAGGGATCGAGGCCTTGTTCTTGGACTTGGAGGCGCTGTTGAAAGGAAGCAGATTGGGGTTGGCTTTTGCAACTTGAGTTGTACAGTCTGGTTCATTGTCCGTATCTAATGGAAAAATCAATATCAAATAGTAAATTTCCTACTTAACATTGGACAGGTATTTTGTGTTGATATCGTGGATTCACACTGACAAATTGTAATAAAGGCATATTGTGCAATTATGTCGTAGAGTATATTATTAAGAATTAATTGTATCTCAAGAAAAAAATTGTATAAAATAGCCGCAACCATAAAGTATTTTGAAATAGGTAACAGAGACATACTAAACCATAATATGTGTTAAAGAAAAATTATTTTGCTATTAAAAAAAGAAATTATATACAATTTAAGTAAATAGAATATCTATCATGCGTTGGGAACTTTTCGTTTATCCAATTTAGTCAGAATTGATTTTTTGTAAAGTTTTCTCAATTTGGTAAAAAAAAACTCTCTTCCTATAAAGTTGCTAAAGTACTTAACAATTTTTCTTTATTTGTTACGCCTGTGTTATCCAGGGATGTCTCTGATGTAAGCGTTTTGTAACTGAATAGTTTATAATTTATGTCGGCATTTATTTTTGTTCAGCTGAAAATAAATAATCAGCTTGGATTTCATTTCCCAAATGTTTCAACAGTTAAGAAAAGTTAATGAAAACAAAATTATGCAGTTGGATTCTTGTTTTTTAAAAATATATAACACTTACCTTTTCGCTTTGCGCTGAAGAATAAGTTTTTTGACTTGGATTTTGCTTTCATCTTCTGAAAACTAACATCGTCATAAACTTCCTCCTTCTTCATCTTATTTTTAGCAGCTAGAAAATCCGAGTATGATTGTGAGGACACCGGGTTAACGAACGCATGACCTTTGGGAGAATTCTTTTGCCAATCGCTGGGAGCCTGAGTCATTTGGAATGTGGTAGCCTCTGCTCTCTTTTTGGCCCTCCGAAACTGTTTCACCTGTATAATGTACATAGGTGTAAGTTAGTGATTTATTTTATTTGTGCTGTACTCTAAATATTAACACATGCTGACAACTTAATTACAAACTTTTAGTAAAAATCACTTCTACTTTTAATATTCGATTAGGAAATGTACTTAGTTTTTTTTGAAGTGACATGTTAAACCAAAATTAGCCAATTATATCCAAATTTTATACTCTAAAGAACTTTTTAAAGATTTCTAAAACACTATGAAGTTGTTGAACTCTTTCCTGGGAAATTTTTTTTGACAGTGTTTACAATTTTTGTGAATTCTTTAGAAAATAAATTTTAATTATACTGGTTCATTTTGATTTAATATTTGTTAGTAGGTGTCTTACTGTTGAACGCTTTCCTGATATTATTTGTTTTTAATTTGGTCTGCAGTAAAGATTATTTTTACCAAATGAATGATAGCATATTCTTTATGCAACGTTATTCAATTAAAAAAATTCTAAAATATTTCTAGCGACATTTGTTTGAAAATAGTGTTTCTTCTGAGGTAATTATAGCATTTAGGTAATTCAAAAGTGAATTCGATTCTTTACTCACTTTGGATCCTACCAAGAACACAATAAGGGCCAACAGCATAGCCGTCACACAGATATTCAATCGCGTCAAAAAGATCACCTGACTCTTTTCGCTCTCGGTCCATCTTGCCAGAGGATCACCTCTCAGCACCGAGGGATGCAGGTTTGCATTGCCCAACTGATTGGGGGAATAGTTCTGGAGATTAGCATTGTTGTTGTTGAATACACCTGGAAGTTGATTTTGACCAATATGTGTTTGTTTAAGTAGCTGTGGTGCATAGAATTTGTTATTTTGGCGGTTGTGGTATTGGGATGGATCTAAAACCAATTTGATATTTTTTTCAATAGAAGTTAAATACCTAGTCCGGAAAAATATATGTATAGGTTGATAAAAAAATCTTTTTTTAGAAATCAGAATACACTACATTCTAATGTAAAATAATGAAATAATCGTGTACTTAAAAAGTCGGAATTAAATACTCCTTTAGACTAATCAACAGACATATTCAAAATGACTACTCTTTCTATACAGCCATTTAATTACGATTAATTAAATATGACTATTTTATTACTTTTAAATTCATGATACGACTTTTCAAATGATTTTTCAATAATTGTTTTCAGTACGACGTTTTTAATGACGACTTTTTAGTATGAAGCCTTTAATTCGTATTTATACCTAGTTTGAGTATTAATAGCTAAATAAATTTTTGTATTTCGCATATTTGTTTATTTTATTTTTAAAATAAGTACATACGAATTTATTTAGCTATTAATACTCAAACTAGGTATAAATACGAATTAAAGGCTTCACACTAAAAAGTCGTCATTAAAAACATCGTACTGAAAACAATTATTGAAAAATCATTTGAAAAGTCGTATTATGAATTTAAAAGTAATAAAATAGTCATATTTAATGAATCGTAATTAAATGGCCGTAGATTAAGAAATTAGTAAAAATATCAAATTAATGAACCTTACATAAAGAAAAGATAAAATGTTTTCTATAAATGCAAATCAAAACTAAATTAGAAACTGAATAAATTGGTAAAATTTAGAGCATAAAATCATATATGCAAACCAAAAAATAAAATTGCCTTCTGTATGGAATAGAGAGCTTGGCTCATTACCTTGGGGTAACATGTTTTGATTCATTCTGGTTTTGGCTACAGAGTTCTTGATAGCAATGTAAGCTGAAATATAAAAATAATACAACAAAATAAAATAACGAATAACTTCTATTATTTTTACTGGAACGTTGTATGGGTCCTCCACCTACAAATAGATTATTTAACTGTTTGTACAGTTGTTGATCTAAAATTTAAATAAACTATACCTGAATTTAAAATAGAATTGAACAAACATCAAAAGATTTTGAACTAAAACAAACTGTTTCTATTTTTAAACATGTTCTATTTTAAATAATAAATCAAAGACATAGTAACGTTATAGGCGAAGATTGGACCATGTTAACAACTTGGAATTTTTAATTATGAGACATATCAATGATCTAGAATAGAGGAGTTGTTATGTAGGTCAACACAATTGGACAGTTATAGACAGAGTGAATTTCCACTATCTTTCACTGTTTTAACTTTAACTTATATTTCATTTTGAAAGTACACAAATCTAAAATCGGTTGAAGGTATTTGCAAGGCTATCATACCTATTGAAGTATAGTATTAGTTATTTACCAAAATATATATTTTTTATAGTTTCAACCAGATTCATTAGTAGCAATAACCACAGAATAATTGGGTATCTACCTATAAAAAAAATGACTATTAAAAAATTTACATTTTTACCATCTAAAAAGCTTCACTGTGGTAATAATATTTTGTACTTTTTACAAATACAAATATTCTTAGTCTCTCACAACAGGTTAAATTAGAATTCAATAAATTTAAACATGTTAACTACCTAGGTACTATGTCCATAAATAAAATCAGACCTAGCTGATAAGTAAGATAAACCATGTTGCTGTCTAAGGATGATAGTACCTACAATGTCTGTATCGACAGAACATATAAATTATGTACACGTAACTTAAGAAGTACTTAATGATAATATTGACTTTGAAATTAACATGCGGCGTAGTCGGTTTGGGTAACAGCCGCAGTTGGTATAAAGATTCCTGAAGTGTCATGTGGTGGTCGTTCATTTGTTTCAACTATGGATTGAGGATATCTATGGCAACTGATAAAGAATGTGCATTAGGTAGGTAGGACCATGAAAATGTTAGGCCACTGATACAAAACTACATACCAAGTGCAGTTCTATTCTGTTCTACACAGGGTTACGGTATAATTATTGCATCGTAAAAGAATAAAATTGCAACTGTTCTGGCCCCGCAAATATCAATAAAAAAAACATTATAGATTCTCAATGTTCAACAACTAGAGCTGGGCAAACACCCGAATGAGAAATTTGTCAATATTACTGAATAATTTCGATAGTTTTCTCTAAACAACCCTGTGTAGGTTGGTGTAGCTTGTAGGTCTGGTTATGCTGGTTGGTACAGAGAGATATTAAACAAGGTTTTTGAGAAAATTTATTGTGCATGCCATTACTGTCTCTACACTAAACGACCAATAAAATAGACTTTTATGATCCAAAACAGATCTAAGTGGCATGCATTAGGCCAGCAAAAACTGATTGTTTTTATGAGGTAATAACTCAGCTGTTCCAAGACTAAAAACAACCGGAGGATATATTTGTATGGAAACACATACATACATAGGTACTGAACACAATGACCCGGTTACCAAATGAATGACTCCTCGCAATGCACGCCTACCTTGGCTGCCCCTTTTCCTCAAAACTCCATTTCCAATTACCCTCGTACCAACCCCATGTTATAATTAAGAATCGCTTCTATTTCCAGTTGTTATAAGTTTGCCTAAAATAATAAGACAGCGGCGATGGCGGTAGTTTTCTGTGGTTTCTATTTGACCTCAAGGTATTCATAAATTTAGAATGATGATGACGTACACAGCTGTACAACGAAGAACGATTCTGGGGTGGATAATGAAAAGGGATAAAATGCCCATTCTCTGGTAACCAACACAGCCTTTTGCTGTTAATCGATGCACCAAAAAAGGCCATAAAAATTGATTTATTGCTCTGAATAAATAATGAAACAATTGGTGGCTGAAAACGTAGAAGATACCCTTGTTGTTAATTAAATGAGACATTCCGATAGGGGTGACGATATTGATTTAAGTGAAGTAACAAGGATCGAAATTGACCAAAAACAAAATTTCATCAAAGTTTGCCTTGTGTGTGAGACATTATTTTTAATTAGGTAGATACATATACACGATTTATGTTTGATCCAAATCTGCAATGGATTTTATCATCAAGGCAAGGCTCTAAAAATATGGCTGATCTATTCAATAATATGTAGGTACGCAAGTTGATTCATAATTGTCAATAATTTTATGTATACAATAAGTATCCCAGCTACAGCATAGGACTTTAATGAAATTAATAAGTGGGAGGGACTGGACATGAAAATACTAATTTTACGATCTCAAAAAAAGAGTAAAGGCAAAATAATATCCACCAAAAAAATCAGGAATTCACTTTGTCAGTTGTGTCTACATAGTGAAAATCACATCTCAATTATAAAATTGTGATATGATTACTTTGGAGGCGATTTCAAATTAATGTTCGTAGTTTTTTTGTATTTTTATTTACGAAAGCATTAAAGATCATCTGATTAGGTATTATAAAAAATAGTAGAAATAAATTCTCGTTATGAAGGTCCATATTGTAGACCTACTATGTTGGTAATCTAATATTTGACTATATTTTGCTCATACGACAGCAGAAAACAATATAATTATGAATAATGAAAGTCAAGAGCAACATAATGCTATCATTAGTATCTTACCTACTATTCTATAATATGTATATATTATGCTGGATAAATTCTGCTTTCAACTTATTTGCGGTGTTAGTCTTCAAATGACAAAGATAAATTGATCTAAACTGAACAAATATTAAAGATCAATAATTGCTGTATAAGTATGATTCTGATACATATACCTAAATAGAATTAAACGGTTCTCTCTTGTTATAACCTTAAATATGGAAATTACATCAACTGAATTCATCTTTACTTTACATTCCAGTAATGTTGATATTGATACTTTAAAACCACATCAACCGCCTATTTTTAAATAACTAAATCTATTAACTCTACAGCATAGAGAATATATTGCTTTACAGTTTCTGCTGTTATTGAATGCCTTACTTTGGCAGATAATTATTAACCAGTAAAAATATTTCCAATTTACAAATAGACTTTCATTATCATTGAAATATATTCAATATAGATTGGTTTAACTAAATTTAATTTAAGGTAATATAACATTTGTTTTACTTGTGAACTTTTTTTATGGGTAATAATATTATCACCTGTTAAAATACGGTTTATATAATATTTGTATATTTTAATGCCCTTTTCTGAGATTATGTACATTTTAATTGTTCTTGTTTTTTATAGATAAAATATTTTTTATTTACAAATCTTGGCTTTAAACAGCAAAAAGAAAACTACTCATTCCATAAGCAAACTGAATCTAATGCAACATTTTGGTTGATGAAAGATAAAGTTTATTAACCGGCCTAATTTCAGAACACGATATGTCCAGTTATATTTACAAGGATAGCGGGGTGCTGGGCTGAAACAACAGCCTATTGCATGCGTAGTTAGGTTAATCTACAAATTGTTTTTGCAAAATAATTATCGTTATTCAATGAATTCTATTGAAAAGTGGTTATTTGGAACTTACAAAAAGATTTGCAAAAATTCACTTAACAGTTCAGTGTTTATGTAAGAAGTAGATAGGTATTTTCTAATATTTTATTAACAGTCCAATCATTTTAAGGTTCAACCTCAAACTGATAGCTTCACAGGGTTTCTCAATGGTTTTGATATCTTTCAAGTGTTGTATGTATGATATACTGAAAGTCCTAAAAAATCCTCCTTAGAGAAAGTTCTGAAAATCATCCAAAAGTGGGCATTCCTATCCCTTATGAAATCGCATTTTTCATGTTCACTCAATTGGCCATCGATTTTCGATATTGACTTATTTTACGTTCACAGGAAATGGGTTTTCGAAAAAATATTTTATGTCAAATCTGTATATTAGTATGTATATTATTGTAAGTACTTAGTATAACATCTAGTCTAATTCTCACTTTGATGGTCTTTCTGAAACTACATACATTTGCTCCAATTGTTATTTCTGGCAAGTGATGATCACTTTAATTACATCATCAAACAAATTCTTGATATTGACAGTAATCCACTTTATCACCAAACAAATAAAGAAAGATTTTGTAATAATTCTCAAATTGTTACATAGCATTCTATCACTTATAATACTATCAATTTTCCCAGAATATTAACTATTTTAATCAACAAATTTAGTAGTTCTGATAGGCTTACTAAAAACTGCTGTAATGTAGTTGTTCCTAATTATACGTCTTATAATAACCACAATTATGATATTTTTGGTAAAATTTGTCATATTGGTCTTTCAATCAACCATCGCCATTACATTTTTTACATAAGGAATATGCATTGTTGGTATAAATGTAATGATTCCATCATCACTAAAGTCGTTTTTGA
>JAUYWI010065432.1:0-15173 GCA_034780595.1 Parotoplana pacifica
CAAAATGTTATATAGTTTTCAAATGACAGCTGTCCGAAAAGTGACCTTTCTTGTCATATCCTAATATACCTTACCGTATGTAGGTTGCCGCATGAGCTAACAACCTACTACCGTAGGTTTAGATACTTTATTTCGTAATGTGCACAATTGTATTAACCTTAGCAGCAATATTATTATCTAATCGACTAGCAACAATTACGATTTGCTTATTTTATCTTAAGTAAGCAGTTGTGTGCGTGTAATGATATCTCATAGCGGCTATACTAATTACGCCATTTATTCCTGACGAATTTTAATGTTGTATAGTTACGCCATTTAGTAAATACTCTGCCAAAATAGTAATAATTGATGTATCCGTAAAATAATCAAAAACATACAGTAAGACATGTTTCCGATTTCCTTTGGGAATCAATTATTTGTGTCACTTTTTAAAAACGATTTTTTAATATTATTTTTTAATTTCTTTTTGAATAGATGGAAATTTAGAATGTTTTTTTTAACAATCTTATAAAATATTTTATTTTTTTGAGTCAACTATTGTTAAAAATTTGTAAAAGAAGGTTTGTTAATTCTATTTTTAAAAATGACAGTTGAGTCACTTTGACACGTAGCGCCAGAATTGTGAAATTTTATATCTGCGATAATAAAATAATGTACACTAATCATTATATAATAACCTAACCATGTCATACATAATAACTTAAATAAAGAATTAATAATTAGACACACGTACAATTTTAAAAAAAGATTAATTTTAAGAAGATTATCTATTTCCAAATCCCTGTTAGATTAGGTATAAGTAAACTGGATGTATCCTGGGCAACCAGAGGCAGTAGTGGCTGATAAGGATTAGTCGATACATTTCATATATAAAAGAACAAAACTATCTGCATATATTATAATTCATATAAACAGTAAAATGTTGAATTCGAAAGTAGGTTGTTGTACAACTTGTACCAGCAGCAGCAGTCATAGTGACATTAAGAAGTCGAGTTCCAATTTCGATAATCGGAAGGTTTCACTACAGAGCACTTTCAGTGTCACATCAACTGCATCCACCACCAACTACATTGAGGAGACACGAGCCGACAAAAGAGTGCACTACATTCGAATGTTCGCCATTGTCAGTCTGCCTAATGCTGTGGCCATCGGCTTCTCAATATTCTTTCTGACCGGCAATGTCAAAAACTTGGCCTATATCCGAGCTGAGTCGGACAATCTTAGGGTCTATTTGGATGTGGCCGAGGTATTAAAAATGGTGTTCAAAGAACGAAGTTTAGGAGCAAGGAAATTGCTAGACCCAACAAGTCAGATGATCGATATTAGGTACTCGGAGCAGATACAAAATACAAATATCCTGGTGAACAAACTGCCAGATGATCTAAGAGGATCGGTTCAAGAAAAACTAGATCTGATCCGGGTCAATATGCTTCGACTGCACGAGAAAGACATGATCGAATTATATGATGACATCATCTTTGAAATGGAGCTTCATATCCAATTACATAACATGCACCTGAACCAACATGTCTGGACCAACATTACAACTGCCATTGCTTTGGGATTTTATACCAATTACTACTACCTGAAGGTGGCCTTGGGGACCGACTTCTTCAAATCCAACTGTTCCTCCGAGGCATGGCTAATTGAACAGGACCATTTCTACAATGGAATGCTGAGAAGCATGGAAACATTTGTTGCTTACTTTGATTTTGATTATAAAAACTTCCTGGAACTGGAAACACAGAAGTACGGCGATGCCAAAGATCAGATTGCAAATTTTAACGAGTACATTATGAACAACAACTTCAACTTTTGTCTGAACAATCCGGACCACGCAGCCGAGGCGGGCGAACAATGGTTCTATTTGGTCTCGTACCATTTGGATCGTGTCTGGAGGTATTCGACCGACAAGTTGGATCACGCTATACTGGGTATGCAAGCTGCGGAGGCAACCTACTCGAAATGGTTTGTAATCTACATCATTTTTCTGTTGGTGATAATCCTCTTTGGAATAGTCAGCATCACCTGGTACAGTAATCAAATAAGAAAATCACTGACCACCATACAAGGAATTGCTGATAAGATCACTGAACGAAAAAAGACAGGAGAGTTGGAGAAAAAGAAAACCAACCGATTGCTTTATCGAATGATTCCTAGACAGATTGCAAAAAGTTTGAAATCGGGCAACAACGTCCCCGCCCAGTTGTTACCTTCTGTCAGTCTCCTCTTCACAGATATTGACGACTTTGTTGATATCACCGCAAATTCGAAGCCCATCTATATCGTGGACTTTCTCAATAAACTGTACAAGTGAGATTTGTTTATGTACATACATAAATAGCTAGACATATCTGTTACTAATAGGAATGATGCGTATAAAAAAATTAATATAAATAATTAAACATCAAAATCAATAGATGTTTTCTTTTCTGCAAAACATTCTTTAAATAAATAAACTTTTATGTAGCTTCTATATCAAACTTAATTATTTTGTTCAAAAGCAAGCCATAGTAGAATATGTTCAAGGCTATGTAGAATATAATACAAAAGTGGTATAAATCATAAAAGAGTAAACGTATAAATTTTATGAAAAATTAAATCTCGAAATAGAAATCTCTCAACTGTTAAATCAATCTATTGATTCTATGGACTTCATAAAAGCCAATAAACAGCACTAACATTGGGCGTTTCGCTAGATTTATCTATGTATAAATACTATAATATTGTATGTATAATTATTTTGCTTATTAACCTCTAAAGATGGTTCAAGTTCTTTAAGGAAAAACAACACGTACTGTAAATTTGCATTTTTATCACTTAGGAGTACAGTGGTGCTTTACCCCTCCCTTCATCCAGCTTTCCATAAACCGACCTAGTTAAATTATGTAAAAAAGGCTTATCAACAATATTTCATGAGCCAAGTATGTTTCTCGAATTAGTTTTGAAATCGCTTGTTGCAATCCAGCACAACAGTAACAAGGCACTTTGGGCTTTTAAAGCTCTTGTATTTCAAACAATTAATATTGACAGACAACAAATCATAGCAACATAATTGTACAGAATGAATCTAGCAAATTATTAATGACAATATGTATAATATTTAATACGAAAGACAGAATGGGTTGTTAAAATCATACATCAGTCAAAGTCAGTAGGTCGGACAACAAACTAACATTGAAATTATACAAATAATATCTATCAACTACTTCAAAGTATGGACTAGGCATACGCTCGCCTTCGCTCTAACACACTCAGAATAAGTAACACACTAATTCTAGAAACAAAACATTTAGGTATAATTACTTGTACTAAATAGGACTGTATTTCTTCGAATAATAGCTGAGGCTTATTTTCTGTGCGGCTACCATGACGTGAGAGCGGCCATTATTTTAAGTCAATATGTACTTAAACTGTGGCTACTATTTGAGGAAATACGTGGGTGCAAACATTTTTGTTCTTTAGTTAGAAAAGCTTATATTTACACTTAGAAACACAGGTTATATTAAGTATAACATTGGTTGATAACTTTGACTAGGTTTTTCAACATATATCGACGTAGATGATTGAACTATCGTACCTCTACTACAATATATCTACATATACTCGTGTTTTAATTATCTTAGAAGACAACAATTTTATAAACCAAATAAGTTGAACTATCGTATCTAAAAATATTATTAGTTTTAGATTAAATTCATTCATTGAATTTTATATAGAATTCATAAAGGTACTGTTTTTCCCATTGAGTAAAATTTCATAATTATGTATTATCAGCAGAAAAATTAAATAATTTCTGAGTATTTTTTTTCTTTTTGCTCTACAAAAAAAGTTTATCAAAATGCAGTTATGATAGTTCAAAACATATTTTTCCTCTATGGTTCAACATAATCTACGTCGATATGTTTGTGTTCTTTAAGTGATGTAAATGTAAGTAGTAGGTATGTATATTTCTAACTAAAATCGATATTTTGCACCCCCTATATATTATGAATTCAAATGTGTAACTTAAAGCAGAATCAAAATTACAAATCAAAATAAATTTTAAAATGCTTGCTGCCTTTAGAAATATACTTTCCTTTAAAGCAAGCCTAATTAATTATGAACTACCTGGAAGACAACTATAGATGACATATGAAATAGTGTAATTATTTTGATGAGTTTCGGAGCAGACAATAAAAAAAACTATACAAGTAAATAATGGTCTATATGTTTAGACTATGCTGCACATAGAAACCGACAATGCATCTATCAAAATCTAGGTTGAAATTACGGTAGTCACCTGAACCAAAAGTATCATCATACAATATCTACTTGATTTTTATGATCATCAAACACTAACAAATTAATTATAAATTGCACATGAATAACAAATTAGACCACAAAAGTTCTTTTCTAATAGCTACAAAGTTTGCTTCAAATTATCATTCCTACGTACACAATAAAAGTCAAAAAATATAAAATTGTTAAAAATAAATTATGCTTTATAGATATCGTCAATAATATGTAGAGACGAAATTAATGTTGAAATAAGTAAATAGAATTTTTCATGACATAGATTTTAGGTATAAAAATAAATCATTGATAGAACATTTACTTTAGTAAGTAGGCAGGTGGTATTACTTGGATTAATTCTTCTTATTAATCATAGAGTGAGACGGGAAAGAATGAGTAAAACTCTATTAATACTCCTGATGTAAGTTAAGAGTTCACCTTCCTGAAGTATGTAAGTATCGTATGTATAAATGTCTCCTCACAGAGTTCTTCACGAATTGTATTATCTAAATGAATAGGACTGAATCTTCTACATGTTACGCGGCTGCCTGAAAAAAATAACAATAATACACAACATTTAAAAGTTAAGGTACTTCATAATGAATTTCTTGTTAAAGTAATTTGATATAACACAATCGAATTTTAAAATTATGATATTATAGTTTTGATACGAGGCTGATGCAAAGGTTCAAAACACTTAAAAATGGTTGCAACTTTCCTAAACTCGACTGTTACATAATAATAACAAATAACCCTGCTTTTTATCTAAATTATATTCTGTAATAAGAAGATTATCAAATTCACAGTCGGGCCCGCCCTGTAAGCAACATCAACAATACTCATCTTACCCAATAATAGCTCAGGAGGGTGGCATATCCTGTATGGAGGCCGTATTGGTCTGCACCACCATAAAACGTCCAATTTGGCGGCCCACCTCATTTGAGGCCACAGGCGGTAGATGGGCAGAGGAGAGGTTCACAGGTGGTTGTCTAATAGTGGGTTGTACAACTGGTTGACTAACGGCGGGTTGTACAACTGGTTGGATAATGGCGGGTTGTACAACTGGTTGGATAATGGCGGGTTGTACAACTGGTTGGCTAACGGCGGGTTGTACAACAGCCTGTGCATGAGATGATTGGTCGCCCGTGGGCTGAGAAATGGGTGACTGGATCTCAGATTCTGGAACCGTTTCCACCTAAATAGGAAAGAAAAATTGAAGCAGTGATAGACAATCAAATTATAATAAGTATAATATCAAAAATATCAATAACAAAGTGTCTGTAAAACGACAACTTTTTAGATACACATTCTATGTGGAAAATTCCATTAGAAATTCTATAGAAAATTCCATACATTTTTTTGGGGCAAATTAATTCCATTGGAAATTCAATGGAAATTGGGCAATATCTCCTTCCAGAGATTGTTTTTGCATTTTTGAGTGTGGTCTATGTACTGTATGTACATCTGTAAATTGTTCTGCAATGTTCCAATTTTTTATTTTTATACAATTATTTTTTAAATCAAAATAAAAACTCTTCCCTTTGTTAAGTAGGTAGGTGCTCTGTACATTTCAACTACTCGGTACTTACAACAAATCGACTTCCGAAAACCTGCTGCCTAGGCTCAATAAGTTTAGAAGAGCAATGACTGGTGTAGTCTGTAGACATAGCAGTAGAAAGCGAGCTGAGAGAGGCCATACTGTTCTGTGGTGACGGATGGGGAGGCATGGACCCAGACAGATCGCTGTCATAGCTCACGGAGATCAATTCCATAGTAGACTAGACAACAGATAATAATTTGTAATATTAATGGCATATAGTCCAGAAAATAAAAGAACCTTATCTATGGATATATCACAGATATTAGTTCCATGTTAAACAAGAAAATAAATTAGCATTTTGCAATTCATTGCCTAATTTACAATATATTGAGGAATTAAAAAAAAGATTCACAACTGTCTAAAAATAACGTACGAATCATATCAAAATAATAATTTAAAAAATGGTTTTAGAAAGTACACTATTATGCAAAAAGAATCAGAGTTTTATAAAAAAAAACAATAAATATGTACTCAATTTTAGTATTAAAAGATAAAGTTTTTGACAAAAAATTAGACATTTACCGGAGGATTTGGATCAACAATATCTGATTCTAGAGGTGCTATAGTTGCCGGGCCTTCCACATTGAGTGCAGTCGGTTCTTGTAGCTGAACAGTTTCCACACGGAACTTATTGGCCACCAGCGTGCTGGAAGGTTGCTGTGAACTAGGGACAGTCTGTGATGGTGGTGGTTTGTAGGAGGTCTTATCTGATGTGCATTCCGACTGAACACAACCAGCCAAGGATTGTACGACCGAAGTGGTGAATGAATTCTCTGCAATAACAAAAAAACCTTTCATAGCAACAGCTTCTTCATTATAATCATCTACAATAACTTCTAGCAATATCCAATTAAATCATCAAGCATTAAGAGTTATAAATTCAGCTACTTTATCTTTCGATCATATTGTTACATCAATCATCTTCACATTTTCTTAAATTTTGAGTTATTTGACAAGTGGTTTGAGAATAGATATGGAGGAATTCCACCTATGAACAGAGATCTGTTTGTTTGTTTCGAAACAATTGTGGAATACCGCTTTCTCACCTCCGTTAACAACAATAAAAAATATGCCTATTTCTAGCAATAAAACATAGAACAGTAGTTTGTTTCTCTCGAAGCAGTCATAGCATAATTTATATAACCATGCTATGACTCTGAGCCAGGCAGTATTTAAAATCTTCAAAATACAATGTTCATAACTTATATGTGCGGTCTTTGATGGTGTGCCCAAAATTTGTGGTGAAAATTGTTTAAGCAAAAATATTTAATGATCACAAGCAGTTTACGACTATGACTGCCTCGAGAAACGACCACCCCCCCCCCCCGAGAACAAGAATATTCATTAAAAGCAGACAATTTTGATTATGCCCACAATTCTCATTTAGGAAATGTTTTAAAAGAAAAAGAAAACAAAAATTAGTTTTTAGCATAGAAATAGAAATTGATTTTCAGGGTAGCAGCAATGATGCAGTTCTTTCCATTCTCGCGAGCAGGCAGAAAGATGATTCTGAAAACCAATAGCAAAGGAATCTGCACGTTGCCAATTGACCTACCTGCCATAGTAAAGGTGGATGCTATCGTGGAGGTCGATACAGTGTCCGATGCCCCCGCTACCACACAGAAAGCAGCAGATGCCAACGTTGCTGACGTGGTGACGACTTGTGGCAAATCGGCGGTCTGGACGGAAGGGGGAACGGAGTGGTAGACCATCTGATTGGCAGGGGGGAAGATGGGGATAGTTGGCCGCTGGTAGTAGAAGGGATAGGAATTGAGAAGCTGAAAGGTAAAACAGAGAAATGGAATTCGGTACCTAATATCAAACAAATGAACAATCGAATTTGGTCATGGTTTTTTTCTATAGAAAGATCTCTTCTTTAATAACAAAAATAAAATGTCATTGTTTTAAAAAGTGGGTAGATAGCTACGAATAAATTATAGATAATAATAACTGGCATGTTTATCTTTTTTAACACTTTAAATTAATGCTTCCCAATCGAAATTCCAATCCAATTAGACACACATAACTTCAATAGCTCATCAATGTTTAACAATACATTTATCAAGCTGCACCTGTGCTAATAATTAATTAAATAATAAAATGTGATCTCTTGGCATTAAATTCATGGAGGCAGCCATTTTATTATACGTAATTAATCATAGAAATCATTAGCAAATATTTGCTTGTTCAGTGCAACATTTTGGTGTAATTGTGATAGGGGGAGTGACGGGGGGAGAGAGAAACAACGCAGACTTCACGCTAATTAATCACTAGGTCACATGACCTGTACAATAATAACGTATTGGGCATGCTGAACCGAAGTGTTAAGAGCTGCCCGACCCAACTTACAGTGGGCGATTGTAGAGCCAGTCCTGGCACCACATTGACATTGGGTTGCTGTGCGGCGGGCTGCAGTGGATGCGGCGCAGTCTCGCCCTCTGGTATGGAGGGAGGTGGGGTCAGGGAGAAGTTGGAGCCGTGGTGTTGGGAGATGGGCGTGGCAGGAGGGGGCACCATACCGGACCAGGTGGCCGGAGAGATGGCGGAGGGTGTCATCGGCGTCATGCTCTCAGCCAGGTTTGACACGCGTGGCTAAAAGTAACAAAACAGTTGAGAGCTCCATAGCATTTAACTCGCCAAAACAATAACCACAGAGAATTTATGAATAGAAATAGCTAAATAAAATCTATAGATATTTAAACTAAAAAGATAAATTTCAAAGTGCATCATAATACAGTACAAAAATTTAGCATTTGTTTCTGTTTAACACACCCTGTAGTTTTAAATTACACAATTTCCTCTTAAAATGGTGATTACTTGCACCGATTATCTCGTAAATAATTTGCCAGAATATTTAACTGAATATTAATCCATGTTGACAGATAAATAATTAATTAACAACACTGATTACTTCCAAATACTTATGAATCAACACAAGATTAATTTGGATAACTTTGGAGATTAAGAATAAATTATTCTTTCTAGAGAAAAACATGTTGATAAGCATCTAGAGGTAAGTACTTGCAACTAAATTGAATATTTTGCAAATTATTCAAAAAAATCCGAGCAAGTTGTTAATAATCTATTTCAGACAAAAATTAACCATAAAGTTGATAATTTTTCGTAGTAGCCATTTTTTGACAGTAATATTCATTCTGTTATTGGATATAATTGCCTCTAATAATAATAATAATGGTTATAACAATTTATATTTGTATAGCGCTACAAAATGGAAATACATTGTCAGGAGCGCTGAAAGCACAGAAAGGAACTAATTAAGAAGTAAACAAATTAAGTAAACAAGTTAAGAAATTCAAATATTTGGGAGAAATAATTACATCAGACAGAAGATGTCAAGAAATTCGAACTAGAAGAGCAATGTCATAGACAGCATTACAAAAAGAAGAGCACTTCTAATCAAGAGTCTGAAGTAGAAACAAAGAAGAAAATAGTGAGGACACTAATGTAGAACATACTTTTATATGGTTCTAGGCAAAAAGGAGCCAAGGAAAACCAAATAAAAATGTTAACGGATCTTTAATAGTGTCATATTCAGATCTTAAGGAATTGACACGTAACAGGGAACAGTGGAGAAAGTGGAATTCATAGACATGGATCTACCACAAGGCAGAGAACAAGATAGACAGATAGATAGATAGATAGATAGATAGATAGATAGATTTCAATACACTTATCTAATCGCTTTGATAGAAAAATTGTCTCTGATCCTCTTGATCACTTCTTGACTAGTCTATTTGGAAAGAAACGTGTAACAAGTAACACATGACAAACGAAGGTTCAGAAAAGCAATAGTTACTAATTGGATTGTAATGACAAAAACTTACTTTTTCTATTTGTTCCAATAATTGACTATGAGTGTTCTGGGATTCATCAACTTCTATTTTTAATACATCAACTTTATCAAGAGTACTTTTCAATTCTGACTCTGTTTTATCTAATAAAGTCAATCTGTCCTCGGCTAATTTGATTGCTTCCAAGCAATTCGACTCAATCTGATCACGTGCATCAATACAAGTCGCTAAATCATTGGCCATTGCCAACTTATCACCAAGTGCTTCACTATACTGTTGGCTAATGCGCGCAATTGCCTTGTCCTTTTGGTCTAACTCCGCACACAGTCGTTCCAACTCTGCATTGTGACGGTTAATTTCCTGATGGAGGCCACTATTCTCGCATTCCAAAAATGTGCGTTCAGTTACCGAATTGATGCGAATCACATCTAGTTCTTCGGTCAAAACCACTTTCTCTTTCTCCATGGTGTCTAATTTCACTTTTAATTCATCAAAAGCGCCATCAGGTTCCACTTCAGTTGTAGCAAGGGTGGTTGATTGCGAGAGTCGACTAGTAGTTTTAGGTTGGCTCTGTAACGCGGAGAGATCATTTTCAGCATTGATTTTTTCTTGTATAACTTTAGAAAGCTCATTTTCTAGGGTAGTCTTCTCTTGTTTAATTAGTGCATAACGTTCCTTAATCACTTCAAGATCAAATGCATATAAGTTCACAGATATTACTTTACTGACCTCACAGTAGCGAGATTTAGTTTGATATACCAGATGTTTGATATTTGTCATGCGTTCTTTTAAAGAATCGTAGTTTGCTTTCAGAAATATGTCCTCTTCAGTGATCATCTTAGAATGTTTTAACAAGTAGCTGTGATGCTCAAATAACATCTGATGATGTCCGTCAGTATCTGTTTTATCTCCATCTTTATTCTCATCGTTAGACAAAGAAAACTTAGAACTTTCACCCAGAATCTCTTGGACAGTTGTTTGAAAGGTTTCTCGTTTAGAATTACGTCTGTTTAACCAGTGAGTAGCATCACTATTGAGGCGTTCGGCATCACCAAAGATGCCTTCCAGTCCATTAATATCAGCGTCTAAATTGGCGGCGATTTCTGGTAAACGCTTGGAAACCGATTTTGAATTAGACAATGTTGAAGTACTCTGTGATTGGCGAGGAGTGTTCTGCATCTCGGCAAGGACATCTCGACACTCTTTGAATTCATCTCGAAGACGTGATAGATCAGCCACACAATTGCAGACATCACGTGATAAATGGTCCATTTTGTATTCCATCTTATTCATCTAAAATGTATAATTTTAAGTTATTAATCACGCCTTCGTAGATAAGGATAGCTACCCACCTGAAGATTTTTCTAAATTACTAAAAAAAACGACAGAGCCGCGCTGCATGAAATTTAGGACTTACTTACCGAATTCTCTTAGTTTATTTTTCTGTAAAATTTGTTAGGGTCCGTGACAGTCCTCTAATATCAAAATGTCCCCTTTAAAAAATCAATATTGAAGCCAAATAATAATAAAATTGATGAATACATATTTGACGGATATACTATAAACACGCCATTGTTTAAGTTTTATTCCGGGTTTTTGAAAATATTGATTTTTATCCCGGGGTGTAACCTTAGAAGAAAAAAAATCAAAAAATTTCACTATTTGATCGAAATACTTTTTATTTAAAAAATATGGTAGATAATGTGGTGCATTATAGTAGCTGAAAATCTTATAATTTACATAGAAAAAATGGAAAAATTAATCTCCTAATAAAATAAAGTTCAATGGAATTAATTTGGCATATCTAATCAGTATAAAAAAGCCATAGCTATATCCACTGATTTCGGGACCAAATCCAACTTCAATTTTAGTAAATAATATTATTCGAAAATGATCTAAAAACAAATAATATGTATATCGTTTTAAATAATTTAGTCTTAAGAAATTCATTTTAAAAAAAATCAATATTATTTTTATGGGTAGCCCTAATAGACTCGAATCCAATTTTGTAATAGATTATTTCGTCGCTGTTTTGCTAAACTAACGTTTCTTTTTTATATGAAATTATTACTCTATAAAATGTCCTCTTTCATTCTGTCTAATCAGCACTTTCATGTCATGTTTCATTTTCCAATTCAAAGTTGAGATACGTTTGTAAAATCCTAGTTATCCATGGGATGATCTGTTTTTATGTCAGTGGTCCTTTTTTGTCATTTCCAGCAAACACTTTCCGAATCCAAGTCAATTTAAAAACCATAATACCGAGAAAGCTCTTCAAATTGCTACCAAATGTCCATATCTCTCATTAATTGTTCTAAATTCAGTTCAATACAGCAAATGCTGCCAATTTAAATTTTAGCGCACAAAAAATTAAAATACTCTCCTGAAGAAAGTAACAAAATAAGATACGCTAGCTTGACAAAATAGCAAATTAATACCTACCTATTTGAGATATTTCGTTTAGATTTTAGAGTCATTTAAGTGATTTTGGTAAATATTAATTGTCTAAAAAAAATCGACATTCAATAACATTTAAAAAAACATATTTATGGATTTGTAATGAGTTTCTAGTGGACCTACACACGCATCGACGGCCATTAGCAATATTTTCTAAAAATAAAATTTGTCAATGAATCGGTACACGGTTCAGCCCAATCCTTCTATGGAATGTATAAAATACCACCGGCCACGATCGTATTATCTAAGGATAACTAAGAAATAAATTTTAAGTACCACATGTCATCAGTCGTAAAATTACCAGGTAATTTCACTTTGATGAATAAAATATTCAATTATTAAACTTTACTTGTGACATCGAGTGCTCCATTTCTTTTATAATCTGATTGCACTGGCTTCTTAATTTCTCAAAATATCGATTTGACTGCTGTTTTCTAGTCACCGCATCTTCCAAATCAATCAGACGATAACGCACAGACTCCAAAGTAGTGGAATATTTGAAACAATTTGGACACTCCTCTACAGCAGAGGCTTCAGCACTAGTATCGAAAGTAACAGATCGTTGGTTCTGTGTGGATTCGCCAATTTTATTGTGAGTCGACTTCTGGGAAAATTCTTTAGATTGGTTCAACACTGTAGTAAGTTTTGATTCAAGACGGTCAACTTCCAATTGGTGTTTTAATGCAATATCAGACTGATGTGAAAGTTGATGGTGCAGACCAGCAATTTCTTCACGTAATTTTGAATCTACACTAAGTTGTAAGTCTAGCTGTTGACGTAAATGGTTGGTTTCGATGCTTAGAGTATTTAACGTTAGCTAAAATAATAGTAATGTATCATATGATAGTAGTCATATATTAAGACAAGCAATCACACACAAAAACTGCATCACAACTAGCTCTCAATCTTTACGAAAAATAGTGCTCCAGCTTACACGCCATTAACAAGCAACTCAGAGCACATAAATCTCCACATAAATACTCGTACAAACATATCCACAAAAACATAAACCATAGACATGGACTATCTATTTCAATGCTACAAACCAATTCATTCAACTATGCATACATTTGACTTCACAACAGTCTGATCCAACTCGCTCAGGGTGGAGTTCAACTGTTGGTGAATGAGGATGTCAAATTTGGGACACTTTTTTTAAAAAACAAATAAGAAACCTTCTATTTAATTAATAATTTTGATAAACTTGTTGAACCAAATTTCAATCTGATCAACAAAAAGAAGAAATTGAGATCATGAATTTCTTCTTGAGGGAATACTTAGTATTTAAAAATAATTACCAAATACAATTTTAGAATTACATAATAAAACAAATGAGATAAAAGAATTTGTAAACATTTTTCATTTTAATTAAAATAATGTTATTTTTCATTTTCTTTAAGGTTTTTATGTGTGTATAATTTGATTTCGTTAAAACAAAATAATCTTACTTTTAAGGCTTCTAATTCTTTATTTTTATTATTAATCTGCTGCTCTAACGACTCCTGAATTTTCATCAAATGTTTATTGTTAGCGCGCAAAGCCGATTTTTCTGACGAAAGTGTATCAATCATTTTCTGCAGTTGCTGGGTATCATTTTCTAGTATAGGCAATTGAGAATCCTGAATGTCTGCACAATAGGCTTCTATTACATGACGATTGTTTTTCTGAGGTGCAACTGATGCTGCTTGTGAATGCAGCATGTCTTTACTGGAATAAATAATAGACATTTTCACTACTAGAGACAATTATTTAGGGACTGGTGGCCTCAAATTGATGGTTTGTGCTTTGTCCTATCTAGGCCAAGATTTTTGGGTAATTTAATAAAGAAATAATTGATTAATCGACATATCTCCCACCATATCCAATCAAATATCTTTCTAAAATAACTATGACGATTACTTTTGTGCCATGGGCAAGGACTACTAAATACATTTACACAATAGTCATACATAGAGATACTAACCAAAGTCTGTAGTCACTGATGCTTATCGATGTCTGTATATATCAATGTCTGTAGTAGTATTAGCCTGTTAATTCGTTACACAAAATAAGAGTATGGTTCAACGGTCGTTGTCGATTGTTATAGCGCATAGAAAATTTTATTTCCTTGTTTTAGTGCTATCTCTGTCTACCTGATATACAAAAAATCTGGCCTTCGCTAGCTATATCCGAATTCTATCTTTGCATGTCCTGTGTTTAGTAGTCCTTGGCCATGGGTATAAAAGAAAACAATTTGCCACAACACTTCAACTTAGAATAAAAACTCACTGATGATGGTCTTAATAACGTATACCTGCATAATCGGGATAATTCGGAGTATTTTATTTAATGCGTAATGGAACATCGAGCTATTTTTTAACATAATTTTTCTAAAAGATAAATTACTGATTTCTAAATATTTGATAAAGCAAAATATTCAATGAGGATCAAAGTAAAGAAGACAAGGGTAATGAGAATATCAATAAGGAAACGACCCAGTCAACATTACTCTGAATAGCCAACAAGTAGAATACATTCAAATATGTGGGAGGAATAATTAGGTACATCAGACGGAAATGTCAAGAAGAAATTAGAACAAGAATATCAATGGCAAAAACAGCATTTACAAAAAGAAGAGAATAGTGACGATTCTAATCTGGAGCATACTTTTATATGGTTCAAAGACATAGACACTACATAAAAGCGATAAAAAACCGAAACATTGAAATGTGGATGTGGAAAATGCAGAAAATCTCATGGCAAGACAAAAAGAAAAGAAGTCTTAGCGGATATCAATGAAAGAAAGAACTTATTAAATATAATTACCAAACGTTAAAAAAATTGGTTAGGTCACATATTGAGAAGAGATAACCGACTGAAAACAGTCATTGAAGGCAGACTTCTAGGAAAAAGAAGCCAAATAAAAACATGTTAATGGATCTTGTAAGAGTGTCCTATTCAGATCTCAAAAAAGGGCAAAAAAAGGAAGCTCCACGACTCATGCAATGGTCAGCCTTATGCACCAACTACACAAGGGTACGGATGAAGGT
>JAUYWI010065443.1:0-15172 GCA_034780595.1 Parotoplana pacifica
TTTTATGGCCCTACAGCTGCTCTTTAGATACCAATTTTTATGGCCCTACAGCTGCTCTTTAGATACCAATTTTTATGAACCTACACTTTCTGTATAGATATGTTTTGCATTCATACCACTCATTTAAGCAAATTTGAAAATGTCTACTTGGCGCCTCCCATCTAGTGGTTCCTTTATCGATTTTTATCATTTAATGACCACTTGATCGACATATAGAAATACTAAAAATTGTTCAACAATCGCTTTTGGACTTCACAATCACATGCATTCTTAGAAAATATTAAAAATTGAGTTATTTTGTTGTAATAAACAAAAGGTATCTAATAACTGAAATTTCATTTTAATTGGTACATAGGTATTCATATCGCTGAAAGTTTTTACATACATTTTATTATATACCTACTCTTTCTAATGAAAATAACATGTTTACAAAATTTATTTACATATTTTGGTATTAAATTTAAATTATATTGAACCTAAAAACGTTTATAAAATCCACAGTAAGATAACGAATATAATTTTTTCTTAGTCAAAACTAAAAGATACATAAAAGCCATAGACTTTTTAAACAATTTCTTGATTATGTTTTTTTATTGGTTATTTTATTTTATTTTTATAGGAATGATAGAGATATCACAAAATATACCGACCTATCTATTTATCTTTCATATGATTAAAATCAGATTTGTTCTAAACTAGTCGAGCTAAAATTAATTGTTAGGTATATTATTTTTCTGCACATTTTCTCTAAAGTATAAAAAAAACGTTGAACAGAAAATCTATATTTTTTTATTTGTTGACTCTTTGAAATGAAATGTAAGAAAAGAAATTAAAGTAAAACAAATCATTGATAGTGCTCTGACAATGACAAACCAAATCTTGATATTGCGTGCTTTGCGTCTGGTTTCGCTTTTTTGGCAAAGGTAGCAACATTCAATATTTTGATTGTGCAGCAACGCCAGAGCAAGGTAAAATTACAGATATTTTTAAAAAAACTTTGTACTTTTTTCTTAGACAAACAGATTGTTTGCTCTCAGTTAATTATTAGGATATATTGTGTGATGCTACTCTGTGGTACTGGGTGATGTTCTATGGTATTCGGTGTTAAAGCATGATATTAAGTGATATTCTTTGATATAAGTATTATTTAATGATATCAAATGCTATTCCATGATACCGGATGCTACTTTTATGATAGATGTTATTCCATAATATTATGTGTTATTCCATGATATTGAGTGCTACTCTATGATATTGAGCGCTACTTTATGGTATTGGATGCTACTTCTATGGTATTGAGTGCTAATCTGGTATTGAATACTATTTCCCTGGTAATGGATGTTATTTCTAGAGGTATTGGATGTTAAATCTTTGGTATTGTATGCTATTTCTATGTGTTGGATGCTAATTCTTAGGTATTAGAAGACACTTCTTTGGTATTGGGTGCTACTCTAGGGAACCAGCTCTATCTAAATGAGCAAAATAGTTGGACTTCTTATTAATGAGGAGTATTATACATAAAATGAAAGTTTATGAAAATTGATTTAATTCTTTCCATGGACCCCAAAAATTCAACCACTTTTAACCGAATTATTTTAGGATGGCCATCTTAACTTTTGAGTTAAAACAATGTACATTTTAAAATTATAATCGATATATTTTTTAACTTTTTCTCAATCAATTGGATTGTCTCTAACTTTTATAAAGCACACTGAGATATTTTTTATTTTTTTTTATTTTAAAGATATAACTAAATATAGCCAACATAATATGATTTTGATTTTTTTTGAGGTGTCCATCTTGGATTTGGAGCAAAAGATTCATCAAAATAATTTCATTTCAACTTGTTCATATTCAACCGTTTTTAAAACATATTATAAGCAAATTATTATAAATATAAAAAAATAATTATAAACATATTATTTTGCATGCTGAAGATATAGCCAAAAATTTAAAAAATGTTTTTTTTAGGGCGGCCATCTTGGGTTTTGAGCTATTGATTCATCAAATTATTTTTATTTTGAAATTTTTACATTTAATGGGAGTGTATTTAACTTTTTTTAAAGCATATTGATACATAAAATATTTGTCATTCTGAAAATATAGCCAACATACGTAAAACTATCAATTTTTGAGGCGGCTGTTTTGGATTTTAAGTTAACGATTCATCAAAATGAATTAATTTTAGCTTTTTACATTCACATTCAATGAGAGTGTATTTAACTTTTACAAAGCATATTAATATATAAATATTTTCTATTCTGAAGATGTAGTCAACAAACGTAACTTTAGACCATGATGGCGTCATCAAAGGCCCAAACTTCGGTTAAAAGTGGTCGAATCTTCGGGGTCCAAGTATAGAATTAAATTATTTTCCATAAGCTTTCATTTGATGTATAATACTCCGCATTAACAAGAAGTCCAACTATCATCCCCTATGGTTGTCTCACTATTGTTCTATTCATTTCAAATGGATTCTAAATGTTTGTACACGATTCTGTCTTTTTTTATTTATAAATCAAACTAATTATCAAAATAATGTTTTTATAGAATTCTATTCATACATTCTAATGGTTGAAAATTATTTTCTCTGGTATTTGATGCTACTTCTATGGTATTAGGTGCTACTTCTATGGTATTAGGTGCTACTTCTATGGTATTAGGTGCTACTTCTATGGTATTAGGTACTGCTTCTATGGTATTAGGTGCTACTTCTATGGTATTAGGTGCTACTTCTATGGTATTAGGTGCTACTTCTATGGTATTGAAATTTACTTCTATGGTAATGAATCCTATTTTATGATATCGGGTGTTACACAATTATATTTGTTGTTATTCCTTGATCTTGGGTGCTACTTATGACATTGGGTGCTACTCTTTGATACTGGGTGCCACTCTATGGTATTGGATGCAACCTATGATACCGGGAGACATATATAGTATTAGATGCTACTCTATGATATTAGATACTGCGCAATGATACAGAGTGCTACTATATACGGGGCGCCACTCTATGCTATGTGTATTATTCTATGATTTTCGGAGGTTATGTATAATTTTTGAACATACAGTAATGAATCAAATTGTGACAATTTCTGATTTATCCCATTTCTAGGTGGGTTCAAAACCAGAATATGAGCTATATTTAGTCTAAATCGATTAATTATGGTTTACATATGTGTAGAATATTGCTAGACTGATTGATATTCAAACTACAATTCAAATACCTACGTACACATTCATACTTCTTTCTTTATGCAAAACAGTTTTCCATTCTCCTAAAATACTTTTTTTCTAATTTAAAGTATAATAGGTAAAAGGAGAGCGTGGGTCAACTCATTTTGGATTTATCTTCCTACATGGACTTCAAAATGTAGAGTACGAGAACGATAATATATTTCTTACAAACTACTTTTATGTACCTACTAAATTATATTTATATACACCCATATCTACCACGTTCTGCGATATTAATTGATATAAAAAACAAACAAGCAAATAAATACAGATAGATCAGTGATTGGAAATCTAACGGAAATCAGTTCAGTTTTGAAACAATAAAATGACACATTTGTCGCTCACTTGGATACAAAACTCTGGCATATTACATCCGCTGGAATTTCATGTTCCGTTTGGCATGTTTAACCTAATATCTTGGTATATACCATAACATTATATACGTAGATCTCTAGGTAGTGCTGGAATAAAAACCAAAAGTTAAAAAAAGAATCTACTAAAATTTATACATTTTTTGTTATTGTTCCCTGACTTTTATTTATGTTTGTTTTACAGAGAGAAAAAATCATCATCAACTACAACCACAAAACAGAATTATATTGCTGGAATAAATAAATAAATTTACGTCCGGTCCAGTTTCTTCCAGTCATTATTATAAACACAGCTGAAATCTTAATAAAATATGGGCATTTGGTTTTGTATTGAGTAGCATGAGCTTATTCCGGCTCTACTTGGGTTTTATGTTTGTCATTATAAACTCGGGCTACTAGACAGGTGAAAAGTGACCAGTTTGCGTCATAAAATTTATTCGATCACAATAAATGAAATTTGATTTAGGTACTGAAAACGGAAAAAGTTTGTGATATCGACTCATTAATTTTAATATATAGTTTATTTTTGCATAACTGAAACAGGTAGGTACTACTGTTTAAATTATAGTGAAATTCAGTTTGTTTTCTAGGTTTTTATATTTAAGAGGTTTCATAATCAGAGAACTTTAAGATTTCAGCTGTGTTTACAAGAAAAAAGAAAATTGATCAAATTTGCCAAAAAAATGCAATAGAGAACATTGAAGAAAGTGGAACCTGCCACAAGGCAGAGAACAAGATGGAGATAGAATTTTTTTTAGAACTATAAGATTTTTTTCTTAAAAAGCTGCCTGCGAATATTTTATATCTGAAATAAATAAATATCGGAAAACAAAACAATCATTTGAAAACATTTTTAGTTCACTTAGATGTATTTCAAAAAGGAAATGCTAAATCTCAAGAAAAGCATTGCTATTGAAATTTTTGTAAAAATTGAAGAATTTGTAATAATTGACAGATGCTTAATTTTATTAATGACATAAAATAGATGATTTTTAATTATATTGGTTCACAAAATGGTTACCATGTTAAATATTGCATTTAAAATATAGAATTATGTAACTATGGCATAACTAGCTTCTAAAGGGGGAAGATACCTACCACCAATCTATAATTCTCATAACTACATTTATTACTTTTTCAACTTTTGAAGTAAAATGTCTCCCTTTGTGAGGTAAACTTTGCTTCTTGTAACAGTAGTTTGCAATAACTGTCATTAATTATTTATTAGCATCAAATCAAACAACACAGTATTCGTTTTCACAAAAACTCATGTAGCTATTTCATTTTATGAATAATAAATGCATCTTTAACATGTTTTTAAGTTAGAGAAACTTCAGTTGCTAGTAAAAACATATTTTTCTAACTAGAAAATTAGCAATTTTGTCTGATAATATTTTAATAGCACAGCAACTTTGTTTTCAAAAGATGAAATGTAATTAAAAACTGTATTGTTACCTTTAATTTACCAAATTCTAGTCTAATATTTCAATTCTGCAGAGAAAATGAAATGAAATATTAGAAATGTTACTTTAGAAAACTATTGTCGCTTTTAATTGACAGGCTAGTTGGATGTAGCCGAACCACAACCCGTTTGTGGTTACCGAGAGGGGTAACTTATTACCTGCACAAAAAACTTACAGATTGGGCAGATATTTGAAAAGAGATGCCATGTTTTGTAAAGAGTTGTTGATATTGTTTTGAAACAAAAGTGATAAGGGAAAATAGCAAAATTCGAACGTTGGTAGCATTACTGTCTAACTAAAAAAAACATCTAAATTATGTTTGAGAACATTTTATTATCGATTTTTTATCGATATTATGTTTTGTAGTGAAACAGAAGCATCCTAATGGTTGATTGCGTATTTTGGGTGATTGGTTGTGTGATTTGTTTTAGTTCTTGGTATAATAAGGTCTATTATAAGGACAGTTACTCAAAATCAAATTTTCAATATTTGGACAATATGATAACTTGAAACGGTTAAAATACAATATTTCATTATTGCCTTAGATAAGCCAATTGAATTAATTTTTAGTCATAAAAATCAATAATAAAATATTGATTTTTGTTTTAAATGTAAAAATGTATTCCACCAATCTGGTTACTGTAGTGGTAGCACCTTTCTAACAACACTCGTCTCTTACAGCCTCTCGGTTAGACTGGTCCATACCACACCTGAGCAGCTAGGGGGGGGGGGCGACAAGTCTGATTTTAGATCCCTCCCCCTTTTTCAAAAGCAAAAATGACCCCCTAATTTTCCCACAGAAATTTACCTGTTAATTATCTTTTGACATGCGTTTTTCAAATATTTTCTTTTGGTATTACCCATTAATTTGATATAAACACTGAAGCTACCCTGCTAACACAACATCATCAACATAATTTCAAGACAATATAGAGTCCACTGCACTTATTGCATGTACATGTAGGTATCTTTTACACTGTATATTATCTTGTATTATAATGCCATGCGCCCACGTATATAGATATATGCACTTACAATTTTGTGTTAGAATAACAGTCTGCCTGATAGGTGTTGTTATGTTAGCCGTTATTTTTTTCATGATACATTCTATCAGTGCATATTTTAATTCTACAACGCAAATAAGGTAGGTACTTATGTACAAAGGTCAGTATGCAGAAGATTTTAACAGGATTTGTTCACTGAATAGCTGTGAACTTAGACTTAATAAATTGAATTCTTATAATCCTTCAAAGGAAGCAGAAAAAGGAACTTATAAAGAAATATATTGTTGAGATGATTGTGTATTCCATGAAAAGTTTTTATGAAAATTTCGCACCTCGGTTGGCTCAGAAAAATTACGTTGTGACAGACTATAAAGTAAAAGCACACAAGGATCACAGTATTGATAGGTACACAACTTCTGTTGAACCAATTTTGCCAGAATATTTTAAACTTAGCACTCCAACCCTAGGTGCTCCATTTATTTTGAATGAAGCTTTAAGTTCTTCATTTCCTTCTTCCAGTAGAATTGGACCATCAATTCCAAGGTCTCACCTTGATGTGGTGTTTGACACTTGTACACTTAATTACCTATGATGATCTATTTAAAAAAGTGACTTTCCACATTTAGACACTATTTGTGGTGTAATGGTTGACAAATTATTGGAAATATTTGACAATTACTTTTCAATTGAGAAGTTTCAGGTGTATTATGAATTGGTAGTAACACATTTACCAAAGAATATATTTGACTGCAAGCATACTATGTAACAATTTTAGGAGACAATTCAAACATTTCTGCTACTATTGCTCAGGTATGGTCCACACGCACCCAGGATACTTACAGCGTCTCTCAACTAACATCCCGGATAGTTATCCCAGCTTTTTAAATATTAAGAACACCCATGCTTGGTGATGAACCACATCCTACCGTAGGTAGCCCCTTTCTGTAGACCACCGCAAAGATAAACATGGCAGATGTAGAGTTAATCACTCGATAACTGATTCCCAGGTTTAAGGTGGTCCAGCAAGCCGATGGATTGAATGGCCCTGAATTAAGGGTCCCTATTGCTATCCATTCGAGGACCTGTCGAATTCGAGCGAATGGCCCCATACTGGCCTCAGAACACTCCAACTATACAGGCCCTGGTTGGTGGTATTCCGTCAGGCCATTTTCTCTTCTCGCTCATAGATTTCTTCCCATCTCTTATCGCAATTCTATATTTACAAAAGTATCACCAACAAGAATCCCCCGTCCTTCAATCAAATTTACTTACCCTGGAGAGCTGCTCACTGATGACAATGCCCTCAGGGCCCAATTTGATTATTTTGCTTTCGATAGACAACCCTCTACTATAAACCTCCTCGTAATCTCTAACCTTATCATTGCAAAGATTAATGAATTGGACTTCTCCAATTATAATTATAAATAAACATTTATTGGCTCCCGATTGACTTGATCAATTTCACAAAAGCAAAAAACTTCAAGCGCTTCTACCACATATCCAAATATGGAGTAAAATTTAAAACTTAAACAATATTGAATCACTAAATCATAAGATAACTCCTTTGATTGTCGAACCTATATTTCTATCTACGCCATTAGAATATCCATGGCGACTGTTAACTAATATAACCTCTGCAGACATCACCAAGATTAGTACTTTAATGAGAAACATCTTAGAAGCCCCTAACAATGTCTTACTCAACCAGCCTCCAATATCTCCTAAACCTCCCTCCAACATTATGAAAAATATAAAAAAGTCACCACCCAAAATGATGACATGAACACCCACCCTGATATGCACAGCATAAATATCGCAGATACAACCAATCCTAAAAAAAACAATCTATATTACACATCTCTCCCTATCATGCTGACATTTATCTTCATAGAAAACATGAGCGAACCTCATAGTGCAAAGTCGATCGCCTCCGTGGTGCAAAAAGGGTAAGGCAGAAGTTGTCAACAAATCGCGATTGCGCTGGTTATCGTAGTCATCAGAAATATAATTGTCATTACAAAAAAACTTTAGGTATTCTCGCGTGTAATACAGCTGGTCTTAACCAAGCTCGTACGTCTGAACTATGTATGAAAACTTCTATGGGACCAAAGAATCGATGTAGCCTGTCTCCAAGAATCCCGTCATTCCACTAACTACACTGTTATAATTTCAGGTTTAGGCATTCTCTAATGTACTCGCAAAAGAAGATCCAAGAATGACGGAAAAGTTAGTGGAGGAGGTGTTATGATACTCATTAAAGAAGGGCTGTAGTATAATATTATCAGCAACCCTCCATTGGATGACAATGATGATACAACCGAATGGTTTGGCATTACTCCTCACAGACAAAAGTGCATCATGAATATTCACAACATCTACATACCACTTTTCAGAACAGGTAAAGCAGATGACAGAATTCAGAAATTCAACCCTACTAAAGTCCCAAGCGATAAAAATTCTATTGACATTGGAGACCTCAACTGTTATCACTCTCTTTCGGATGATAATGTCAATGGCGACAACCTCAGGACCCAAATTGCAGATTGGACAAATTAGGTTGGTTGGATCGCAGCTAACTCTGAAAAGTCCACTTTTCTCCATCGAGGTCAATCGGCTACTGGAGCCCGAAATATGGCCCTAGGCAGCAATAAAATCCTTAAGGAATCAGACTGCAAAGTTTTTCATGACAGTGGTAGTGATCACCTCCCCCCCATCCTTCTTCAACTAAAGAACAAAGACGAAGCGCACAAACCTCAAAAGCCTAAGTGGTCCTATACAAAAGCTAATTGGGTTGAATTCGAAAGCCATGTAGACATCGCTCGTTCAGATTGGTCAGATGCAGCCCCCATCAACGAAAAATCCCACAAACTCCAAGCAGCCATCATAACTGTAGACTGTAAGCATTCAAAAAATGTACAACTTTATATCAACGGAATTCAAATATCGATAATCCCAGATTCGTAGGTATCAATTTCGACAGACTATCCCACTTCATACTTCAACTATGAAGCAGCTAAAATACCTCTTGCTGATCTTCTTAAAATCCGTAAGAAAGCCGCAGACAACTTTTGGCGCTGGGGTTCTTCTCTGTTGGAAAGATGATTAATAGTTTATTCTTACAATACTGGGGCTGTTGCAATGAACACCGCTGTTCACTACCTTCTCAGGAAGTCCAAAATGGTGTCACTTACAACTACAGGACTTCTCTCTGACAGCCTTTCGCAAATTAATAAAATCAAAAAAGGGGTTGACTCTAAAGACAGTTACTTCGTCTATCAACTTTTTCAATACCTTAGACAGCTTAACGAAAAACATTCTATCCACCTCATCTGTGTACCAAGTCATGTAAACATCAAAGAAATTGAATGAGCTGACACCCTGGCTAACGAAGGATCCAGTCTCAATGAAAACAACATCCATGTCTAATTCCAGACAGCTAAATTCCAATAAAAGAATCACAATAGAACAATGGTTGACTACTGTTAAACACGGGAAAACCCAATAAAACTCCCAACCTCAGAAGATAGGATAAACGAGCGTTATCCAGACTTAGAACTAGTCACTCTCTGATCTTGGAAGCTTACCGTTTCCGAATAGGCATTGTCACCAGTGACTTTGCCCACAGTGCCATGGCAAACCTGATAACACCGAACAACGCCTCGCCTGAACACCTTAGGCCCTGATGCCAATCTGACGCACTTCAATCAACCCAACTCGATGATTCCCTACCTGCGTAAGATTGGAAAACTCAAACCTCCAAGAATCATCTTGACTCCGAAGCTTCGAAAAAGAAAATGAGAAGAAGAAGAAGACCAAACTGGCCTCATAATTAAGTACACATAAGAAACTTTCTATTTTTGTTTTTGTTTTACTAAATTTGAATTTTATTTACCCTCTAATAAGGAATACGTTTTAATCTTTCCTCACTATAGATATAAAAATGGATTTGACAAAATGTCATTTTCTCTGATCAATATTTTGCTGATAGTTTCCATAATGCTTAGTTTTCATACTGATTTGGGATTTGAACCAAAAAATATTATTTGGCTCTCAGATTGGGCTGGTCACAAATGTAAGTCGCTTTTAAAACCAGTAATATGACAATCAATAATGTTTTAGAAATAGCTATTAGTCATTTCTATTGCTACTTAGTACCACATAATATATTTCTTGTAATAAGTACATTTTTGAGGGAGGGAGAGCAGTTTGATGGCTTAGTCAAAATTTAGTTACAAGAATGATAAAGCACCAAACTTTGTCAAAAAATAGGTGACCTTTTATGTTTTGAAAATTGCTTATGCAACATCATTTTTTCCTTTTCCATCTAGTTGCTTTGGCCATAGATACGATCCTTTCTATCTCATAATTAGGTTATGTTGATGTTATCAGTAATTTAAAAAAATGTATTGGTCCTACATGCACGGGAAATAGGTTTTCATAAAAATATTTTATGTTATCTTTATTAAATATGTAGAATAAAATTTTTCTGCAGCAAACATTCAAAATAAGAAATAAAAAATATTATCTGTCAAGCTTTCGACAGTACAAACATCATAGTAATGAATGTAATAGAACCAAAAGATGTTTACAAATGTAAATATGGCTTTAATATAAAAATGACATCCTTTCAAGATCAAATCAAAACTACTTAATCATGTGCAAGTAATATCCAATTTTATCATATTGTTAATAAAATTAAAATAAACCATTTTTATGAAGACCATTTCTATTGAATGATGACAATTTTTTAAATTATACCTAACATCAACAGAATTCTATGTCCTAGATTATAGGCTAATTGGATAAACAAATAAAAAATATGGGTAAACTTGATTTTTTAGAGATAAGAATTTAATATAGAAAAGATCACATCTCTGGCTAAAGCATCTGGATCCAAAAAGAAAAAAATGTTGGAGCTTTGGGCAATTTTTAAAGCCTATAAGGTTACCTAATAATTATTTGGCAAAGTTTGACCACGAAGCAATAAAGTTATTTCTTTTCTACCATCATTCACCAGTTTACATTTATATAATAGAAAGATTCCGATATATGAGTCAGTACTGGGTTTATCAAGTGAAAAACAGTTGAAAGATGTGGTCGCATGAATAAGTCGAGATGGGTCTTTAATTTCAATAATAACCAGGTTTGATATTGTATGGCTATATCCTATGTACACGTCAATAGTCAAGAGCTATTATTATACGATTGTAGTACTTTTCAGGTTTTCTGCATATTTTGCAGACTAAAATTATAACTGGGCTTTGTTGACTTAGGTTAAATTGCTAATTTATCAGTTTGGGAGACCGGATAATGTATTCTAAACATATCGTAAGGTACGTACATTTTGATTTTTTCCCGATAATATTATGAACCAGCTTCACATCACTTAGTGAGTGCCATTGATTGATAATCACAAAAGAAATCAATAATTGTGAATGATAAATGAGCTATTATTGCATGTTGCTTCTCAACATACTCACAAGTCAGTACATTTGTTTAATTAGGTATTAGGAATTAAAATTTTAGGGCATGTTTTGTCGATGAATTTCCACTGATTGGGATAAAACGAAATGGCCATAGTTACTAGGTAATTTGGGTGTACTACTTAATTAAGTAGGATGTAGGTACCTATAATATTGTCTTTTATTTATTTTTGAATGTCTTAGTTTTATTTCAACTTATTAATTCAGTTTAAATAGTTGCCCATCTACAAAATACTAATATTAAACTTATTGAAAAAATGTGGGTATTGTTATGGAAATACAGAATAGATAGATATTTGAAAAGAAGAGAACTGTTGTTTTTGTCAGACACGCTATGGAATGACTATGTACTTCATTAGATAAGTAAACTATAGAGTTCTACCATGATGAAACTACTCCATATTAATTAACAAATGAAAGGACGAAGTCAACATTTTTAACAAAATATTGCCTAAAGCTGCTATTACAGTAGGTACCTACCACAATATTTAAGAAAACATGAATCAACCTATTTCTATAATATTAAAGTGAAGAGCATTACTTGACATATGCAGTCCAACATAGAAATCATAAACTATTCCAGCAAGTAAGCAAATGTCACATTTAAAGATCGTTTTTATACTAATTTTATTCAGTTGTTCTAACCATTTCAACTGCATGCTAAATGTATGTACCTACCTGATTCTGTCTTTTTATTTATAAATCAAACTAATAAAAAACAGAACTCTGATCATACTTTAGAATCTGTTCACAATATTTTCCTTTGATACATTGAACATAATAGGTACTGGGTGGCCTCTAGAAAAGCGGAAAATTTGAATGTCAGATAGATGAGATCATGAATAAAATACGTGGTTGCTGGCTTCTGATTTGTCCTTCTGTTATCGAATGGGTGTGCATTCATAAGAAGGATATCGATTTTAGTACGTCTTGCTTATTCAGTTCATCGATTTCGATTTAGCAGACCTGAGCAAGTTGGGGACAGAAGAAGGGAACATGTCCCCTCCTCCCCCCCCCCCGAAATTCAAAAAGGGGGTGGGGAGAAGAAGAAAAAAAGGGAGGGCGTAGAAAGAAAGGAAAAAAGAAGGGAGAGGAAGAAAAGGAAGGGGAGGAAAGGGGTAGGGAGAGAAGGTGGATAGAAAGAAAAGATGGGAGGGGAGAAAAAGGGAGAGGAGGAAAAAGGGAGGAGGAAAGATGGAAAAGAAGGAGGGGTAGAAAAAAGGGAAAAAACAGAGGGGAGGAAATGGGAAGTGGGGAATGAAGGAAAAAGGGGAATGTATAAAGAAAAAAGGGATGGGACAAGAAGGGAGGAGAGAATTGGTAGTAGGAAGCATTGAGGACTTGTGAAGTTTAGCAATAAACAGTTAGTTTGTGCAAATACAATGAAGTAATCATATTCTATACATGTAAATGTAGGTGTATGTATGCTACACTATATGATGAAAATTTATGCATTATGGTAAGGGGGGTGATACCGCCAGGGGGTGATTTTCGCCAAATCAGTATAATCGATTTGAAGCAATGTTATAGAAATTTGTTATTAGCTACAAGCTCTAAATACCCATTTTAATGTCTACGGATATTAGTTAACAGAATCGTTATCTCATAACACTCATTTTTAGACATCTATAGCTCGAGTATGCAGGATAAAAATAGATTTGTAACCAAGGCAAATGCTAAATTTCAATTCAAAATTAAAAAGACATTCTACATAATAAGCAATTTTTAATTGGAAAGAGGAGGTTTTATTCTTTTCAGAAAGTAAGGGATTATTTTATTTTATTTTCTAAATAATGCTATACATATAATTGTACATTTTAAGGGGTGATTTCGCCAAATTTTTGAAAAATGTAAATATGTCTCTAAATTAAAATTTTCATAGTCTAGCACTAAGATTGTATTAGTTTTTAAAATTTTTGTTATACTTGTTACAAAACATTATCATTTTGTAACTGAATTTGGTTTTCCACATCTGGCGATTTCACCCCAACTGCTAGTAACTTTCTTGTTTCTATCAAATAGTAAATTTCTCATTTAATTTTAAAATTTAAAAGTTTTAAAATTCTATACACAATATTTTGCAGATGCCACTTATATGCAAGTCAAAAAATATACGTTTGAGGTACAGCAAGAAGCAGATGGATGCTGCCATAGTGTCAGTCAATGCTGGAGACCAGACGCCATTTTCTGCATCTAAAGTCTACGAAATACCGAGAAAAACCCTTTGTGACAATTTAAGGCGTCTGGTAGCAAAAATAAAGAAATTGGGCTGCCCCACAGTATTCACTGAAATTCAAGAAAGGCTATTGTTAATCATATAAAAGTTGAGGTTTCCCGTTAACCATAGACTGCATGCTGAAGAGGGTATATACGTATGCTGTTAGTTTAGAGAGGCGTAAACAGCTCAATGCTCATGTTCCTGAAGGTAACCCTCAATATGTTGAACTAAAGACACAGGCATAACAACATGGAATATTCTAAAAATCCGGCTACATTGAATCAGAAATCTTTCTCGTTTTTTTTAAACACTTTCAGGATGCGTTTCAACATTGCGGATTATTTCAGCTAAACAGAGGTGTCATAAAGAAAGAGGAATTCTCAAAATCAAGGTTTTCTCTCCAAAGCAGGATGAAAATGTTCAGTTGAATGTGAAGACTCATTGTATCCTCAAGTTTTTTCACCATCAGAAATGCTTTCCCCTAGTCCAAAAAACTAGCAAAAATCTCATCTTTCAAAAGTTTCGGAGACTGTGGCAAAGAAAAAGCACCTGTACGTTAAGCTGACACCATAGGAAAATAAGATCCAGAAACCGTCGACTTCGCAACCATCGACGTCTCAACAGTCAATCTCGAAAGGAGCAATGAAATCTCAGAAGTCGAAGGACAGATACTGCATTTGTGATGTATGTGGCACATACAGTGGCAAAGCAACTGAAAATGGCTACAGTGCCGCCAGTCTCAATTCTGGTCATGTGAAAGTTCCATGTTTTGTTACAGCTGTGAATGACTTATAATTCATTAATAACAATTTTTATGATTAAACTTTTTGATTTATTATGCTTGTCAATTTAACAGTGGCTTTTTAGCTATAAAATTATATTCGTAGTATGTAATACTTATTGTTTATCTCTGTTAAATATTATTCTATCAGATAGCTGTGTTTATATTAAAGTATATTAGCTTAATTATAGCCTATTTTTATTCTATTTCCGTATATTATTTTCTTAATTTTCTATTTCAATAATTTAAAAAGTAGTACATTATTTTCCAAAACTCGTATATTATTTTCTAAACAGTACATTATTTTCCTATGAGAACAAACAATTTAAAAAATACATGAACAAAAACAGTTCTATTGATCAATGTCAATAATTGCCCCACTCGACGTTGTTATCCTAATTTTTTTGGGATAACTGCTAGATGCAGATATTGATGATCTTTCCGATAACTCAATTGAAGACATTGACTGAATCGCAGATGATGCTAAACTTTCCTGTTCCGAAGACACACGTTTATAAGTAGCCAAACCTTTCTCACTGCGGTGACCTGTAACTTTCATGATGACCTTTTCATTCAAACCAGCTTGAAACATTCGAGTTGCTGCAGTAGATCTTA
>JAUYWI010065454.1:0-15169 GCA_034780595.1 Parotoplana pacifica
AATTAAGAGTTTGTGCTAGTGAACAAATTTGAAATTATTGTACATACTTTAATTGTTAGACTTGATGACGTCATGGGCCTCGATCAATCAATTACTAGTGTTCTAAATAAAGGTGACTATTTCATAATTTTTACAAACACAATAATATAAAAACACAATTCTTTGTTGGACACAAAGTTACAGAAAACGACAGATGAGAAGTGTATCGAACTACTTAGAGTGATGTTTTGTAAGCTCCAACTAAAGAAACACAATCAAAACAAACTATAAAAAAATTTATTCAATAATTATCTAAACAAAATCTACTGACTGATTTGTACAAGCAAACCACAATAATCATGCGCCACCAATACATAAAATAGGCAAACAGAAATTAATTACGTAACAACATAAGAAATCACACTTTGATATAAATTTTCAAAATGAGAAAAGTATTCACAAATAAAACAAGAAATACAAGGCCAATTCTAATCCAGTGAAGGAAGCTATTCATTGTGGTTTCATATTCCTTAGGCAAAAAAGGGGATGCACAACTATTGAGGTCAGCAGCGATTCTTCGTGGATGGAACAACAGTGATGCACATTTTGGCTCCACTAATGTCGCTAGTTTTGAGCGGAATTTTAAATTTGATATATTCAACTACCTCGGTATTAGGCTCCATAAAAACTCCTTTTACTTATTCAAAATAATTATTTAGAAATTTTTAGTTTTGTTACTCCCTTACGTTCTTATTGATGAGCAAAATTTAAAAATAAATAACATATTTCGGCTACAGAGATCGATCGGATCGACATCTTGTGTAAAACTATATTTCCGAACAGAACTGTGTTTTGTATAAAGGCAACTATCTTAAAATTTGAGTAATTTAAAAGTGGCAGTTAAAGCCTCTAATTTGATAACGGGATTCATTTAAAATAATTTGAAGATTTTATTTTAATACATCATTTTTGTAAAACTGACATTCAATGAAAACTGACCGTTGTGTGAAGGCTTATAATTGAGCACTTCTAAGCACACACTGTGGGTAGAATGATATTTTTCATCTTGTAACCAAATCATAGGTATTATTAAAACAAAATCGGTTGACTGATTTGTATAAGTGAACCACAATCTTAAAGATATAATCAACGTGTACAAATGAAGTAGGCAGATAAAAAAAAATTAGTGTAACAATATACGAGGTGATAACTATGTAGATATAAATTTACAAAATGGCAGAATTAGTCATCTTTAATAAGAAAAGAAATCACAACTGAAACTCCAAATACTCACTTCTTATGCAGTGAAGGAAGCTTACCATTGTGTTTTGACATTACTTAGGCAAAAGGAACAAAATCTAGATGCAAAATTATTGTTGACAGCAGCAATTCTTAATTGATGGAACATTAGTGATGAACAGTTTTGCTCGCCTGATGTCGAAAGTTTTGACGGAATATTTGATGTTACATATTCATCTACCTTGATTTTAGGCTCCAAAAACAAATTTTATTTACTTATTCAAAATATAAGAACATTCCGGTTCTGTGTTTTTGCTGCAGTATCGTTTGACATAAATTTAATAACTAAACTATTAAGGTTACATCGAAATGTCATATTTCTATCGTCAGTGAGATCACATTTTGTGCCAAATTACACGTCCGAACATATAGGCACCTATCGCAAGATTGAATAATCCAAATCTGCCAGTAAACAACTTTAAAATTATTGAGGAAAATCATTAAAAAACAATTGACACATTTAATTTTAATAATTTTTGTGTAAACATTGATTGGTCTTGAAAACGAAAAAAAATAAAATATTCGCTCTTCAGGGCAACCAAAAATAAAAGACAAATTGAAGACTGTTGGCGCTATTGACCCCTCGTAGTCAGCAGTCACACTTCAAAATAATCATTTGCTGGCCATAAATGGGATATTTTCTTTACCCAAACCTAGCAAATGGAACATCTGACGAATTGAAGGAGTTGGAACTCATACAATTCAGTTATTAATATTGAATCTTTAACCCTTTAATTTTCAATGCATTTTTAGGCCGAAATCAACATGAGTGTTAAACAAAAATATAAACAATCCGAAAGGAAATATGTCATTGAATTATTCTCTAGAGCTAATCAAATGTCTATTTTTCTTATCTAAATATTCCACAGATGTTCAAGTTAAACACATTTCTTCAGCGAAGAAAATCCACAAATGTTTAGCTATGTGCCAAATATTAAATAGTGTTATCAATATTTGACTTCAGAATCGATTTTATTAGAAAAAGGACATTATGCCCCATTACATTTTAAAAGTGACGTCACGTGACCTTGGCAAGGTTGATCAAAAGCCTTTCTCACAAAAATGAAGTACGCTTATCGACAAACTGTATTCTTAATTGGTTGAAGTATTTTCGATCAGCTGACGATGTTCGTGTGACCACAAGTGACTAAGCTTAATATGATAATACAATGAAGTGTAAGAATAAAATGCAGCCCCTAAAGGTTGGCAAATTTCTTCAATGTTTAATATAAAAACTTAGTGACATCAAATTATTACGTGGTACATCTGACTTCTTTGAACAAGTAAAGAAGGGGCGGATTATCATTTCTCAGATTTTGTCAACAACAGTTAACCCTCTGGATATTATGTTTCCATAGGGATGATAAATACTAACTTTTTTTTGTTATCAATAAACGAAATGATTTTGATTAGAAATTGTTTTGGGAAATGGTCATAATCATAAGCATCACAATTATTGGTGAACAATAAATGTTTAATGATAAACACTAAACTTTATTCATTTCACCAAAATAACGCAAAGTACATCGGATTATAACTGCTATTGTTTTTTATAAAATAATTTAAATTTTACATTCCTGATTGTATTTATATTACTGTAGTAGATATTTCAAATCGATACTATTTATTACTAAGTTGCAGTCATTTAAAATCTACAAAATGCTCTCTCTATGACATTTGAAGTACAAGCAACAGATTGTCCAAAAATAAAATAACAATTTTCATGACAAACCTGTATGTAAATATTAAACTTTTTCAAATTTAAAAGTAATGTTCGGGATTTGGCCACGCTTTCGAACTTTGGATGGCAAGTTGATGGTCCGTGGAAAACTTCCAAAGATCTCTTCGAGCCTATCGATAACAAAGGTTAATGTTTCACTGAATGCAGTGTCATTGAATTTCACTTTTATGTAGAATGCTACAGGAAGTTTTTCTTCCTTATTGTGAACAAATGCTCTTGGAAACCCACATCCTATTCCAACCCGTCCTTTTTCATGCAAATATAAATTAAACCAGCCTATTAAACCGTTCAGTTCTGTGGGAAGTACAACACAACTACTCCACACAATACCACCACTTCCATGAATGATTCCATTCCATGCGCGGATATTCCCTCCATTATCCATCCGTTGTTGATTTTCGATAAATGTCCAGGTAGAAGATCTTGTGTCTATGACACTCAATCTACCTCTAGCTTTATCTTCAATATCGCTGGTGCCATTGAGCGCCATCATCTCTGATAAAATAAACAAATAATTAATTAACAAACTTCATTTGATCTAAATAAGATATCAATAGAAATCACTTCCACACATATCTCATTAATTTCTATGGCCCTAACACCTTCCTTTTGGTAATCAATAAAGTAACTGATTTTTTATCGTGCACTAAACACAGCCAATTTGGCAAATTCTAATTCATAGAATGCACATTTTTGCACGTAGTGCCACAAGATTTGTACTATCCCGCAATAATTGCAAAAATTAGGTATTGCTTGATCACTACTTAATAATAATAGAGAATTTAATATCGTATTTATAGTATTAGATAATTTATTTCATCTTTTTAGCAGACGAAAGAGTTGCATGATCGCTATTTACTAATTAAAACTATTGGAACCCGAAATCAACTCGGAAAGTTGAAAATGTTTGATGATATTCAAGCAATTGTTAATGCTCAACGTTTTAATGTCCTGTGTAGAACTTGATTGAGCTACATAGTTTATTTAAAGTGAGGCAATTTGCAACTCTATCAAATTCAGAGACATCATTGCATTCAACAAAATTAGGATATCTCTGCCCTCGTTCTTCGTACTTATAGAACGCAATAAACACTATGAACTTGCACTAGTTGGGTAAATAACTCACATGTCGCTCTTATCAAGTTGACAGAAATCAAATTTAAAAGTCTCACCTTTTGTATAAGAAAATTCTTCTCGAGCTAAAATTGCCATAGATAATGAAATTTACATCATAGCCAAATAATTGAGCATCATAGAGCATAGATAATAAATTTTGCATTATGAACCATTTTAATCCAATTACAGTAAAACCCATCCACTGTGTGTGAATAAAATCAAACCCAAGCTCAACTCAAATGATTTTTTTTAAATACTTGGTATGAAATACAGAAATTAAACAAAATTTATTAGTGAAAATCTCATAAAAATTGACCAAAATATCAACCAGGCACGTCTAAGCACAAGTTATTCATTTGTTTCATTTGTTACTGAATTGAAAAAATGGCTGGTTGACAGTTTCAATGTATCTATTGTTCGTGGCTTTTCTTTGTAGACACACCCTTTTTTGCTCTCCATGCAAAACAAGTCTTGTGACGTCACATCTGGTGAATGAGGTTATCTGTTTCTTGAGATGTTGTATCCTTGAGAAACGTTATTGATGTACTTGCAGTATGAGCTATTACTCCATCTTGTTGACAATATCCTTTCCAAATATTACCTCGTGTCAGCTCACAAATGAAAGCACTGAACTATCGGTTCTTTCTGTCTTATTATTAATCGACAATGAGTTCTGGAAAAGGTCTGTTGATTTGTCCTTTAATTTTGTAGACACATTGCGGATGGACTTTACGAACGCAATTTTAGCAATAACATTATATATCAGTTATCTACCTGGTCCTCCCACCGCACCAAGTCCTGTTGTTCCTGAACTTATTCTAACCTCTTCAACTTCACCGATTAATCGTTTGTTGTCAGCTAAAATGGAAAGAAATGTGATCATAAGCTAATTAATATTGTAAGTTGTAATAAAAACAAAACAGATAGTATAATACATAAATTGGATTCATTCTCTGAACTTTGTGTTTTAACAGTGTGCTTCACTATTTTAATATAGACTAGAATCTTTGTGATTAGATAAGAATCTTCGTTATTATATGATTTAGAGTAGAATCTTTTGTGAATAATTTAATGTGCATTAGAATCTTTTGATTTTTCATTTAGATTAAAATCTTTAGAAATATGTTATATAGATATATTATAATCTTTCTAAATATTTTATTTAGATTCGAATATTTTGTAATGATTTCATTTAGATGAGAATCTTTTGTGCTTATTTTATTTAGATGAGAATCTTTTGTGATTATTTTATTTAGATGAGAATCTTTTGTGATTATTTGATTTAGATGAGAATCTTTTGTGATTATTTTATTTAGATGAGAATCTTTTGTGATTATATTATTTAGATGAGAATCTTTTGTGATTATTTTATTTAGATTAAAATGTGATTCAATTCTTCAACTTGGCGATTCACCTTATTTTGGACAACAAAAACATTAATTTATGATTCAATTATTTTAAGCCCACTAAACAAAGGTGAAGTAGACGTAATTGAAAATAGTCATTTAGATCATTAGATGGAAATAACCGTAGAAATATTAGTTCAAATTGTACAAACAATAATTTTAAATCGAGTTATATTTGGTCTCGATAATGGCACATCGAAAGTTATCAGAAATCTCACCAAGACAACTTACTTTCGATTTGGTGGTATCTTCTTTGTAATTCTTGGTAATCTTCTGATAAAATTAATAATAATGAAAACATTCAATACAACCATGTGATCAAATAACAAATATTCAAAGCATTCAATACAACCATGTGATCAAATAACAAATATTCAAAGCATTCAATACAACCATGTGATCAAATATTCAAAGCATTCAATACAACCATGTGATCAAATAAATAATTAAAAGCATTCAATATAACCTTCTGATCATATAACAAATATTAAAAACATTCTATATATCTTCATAATCAAATATCAATTATTAAAAGCATTCAATATAGACTATTTTTGAGTTGTGTTAATAATCTTAATCCTAATCTCATTGGATTTGCAATCGTTTTCCTTCATTTTTGAATTGGAAGCCGACAGAGAGCTCTGATAGGTCCAACATTTAGCACTCTGCAAGAGACGCTCAGACTAATTGAAATAGAATCTTTAAACACATCACCAACTTATGAATTATCATAGGATAAAAAGCTTCCATCACTTTTATTCTGAATATCTTCTACTATTTCTCTTCTTATACAAAATTATCAAAATTGTATACTTGTATGCTTTGATATGAAATATACGAACATTTTATATTTCTCAGGCTGTGATTATGGCTGGCGGATGAAGCCCCACAGAGCCGAAACAGCTGTCCTGGGTAATCACATATGAGTAATACAAATAATTACAAAATGATCAATATTAACCTTTTATAAATTTCAAAGTAATGTTGGGAATTTGGCCACGTCTTCGAACATTGGATGGTAAGTCAAAATACTTTGGAACACTTTCTATGGCCGGGCCTTCGATGTCATCAACAACAAATGTTAATGTCTCGCTAAACGAATTTTCGTTAAATTTCACTTTTATGTTCAAAATTACAGGAGCTTTTCCTTGCCCATTTTGAACCCTTTCACTTGGAAAGTGACATTTTAGTGCGATTCTTCGTTTTTTCGTCGAATGAAAACGAAACCAGGCTATCAAACCTTTCATCTGTGTCGGGAGTATAACAGTACAACTCTCAATACCCCCACCATATCCATCTAGAATTTGATTCCATAGGTGTATATTCATTCCATTAGCACTGAGTTCTGGATTTTGGATAAACTTCCAGGTAGACGTTTTTGTGTCTATGACAGTCAGTATTCCGACAGAATTCTCATCTCCAGTGCCATCGAGTTCCATCAGCTCTGATAAAATAAAGTATATAATTAATTAACAAACTTTTGATTTTGATCTAAATAGGAAATACATATAAAATGGTTTTCCCAAATATATCGTTAATTTCTATGGCCGTGACACCTTTGTCAATATATATTGAGCAATGATAAAATAAAAATAACTATAAATAATACAAAACAATTATGAGGGACGAAGTTGATAACATGGGCCTTATATCTCATTCTGTCTCAAAAATGTCGTTCCGGATATTGCAGTGGTACAAAAATATTTTGTCAATCACATATATTTGTCAAACTATATTTAGAAAACGTAAATATTGATCAAATACTTTAATTTGTATTTATCTTGCCACTTACTGACAATCAATAAAAATTTTTTTTTATTATTTTGTACCAAACACCGCCAAGTTAACACTTTCTAATTCATAGAGTGCACATCCTTCCACGTAGTTGGACGATGTACTCTCCAAGGCTGATTGCAATAATTAAGTATTCTTGATTATATTTCAAAAACATCTCATCTGCTACTTAATAGTAATACAGAATTTAATATCGCATTTATAGTAATATAGAATTTCTTTTAATATCACTAAAATATTGCAATGATCTTTATTTACAAATTAAAACTATTTGAATTCGAAATCAACTCGGAGCGTTAGTGAATGTCCAAGTACCAACAATAACAAGTTCAAAATTTCTGACCATATCTGGCGAATTGCTAATGCTCAACGTTTTAGTGTCCTGTGTAGAACTTAACTGAGCTGATTTATTTAAGGTGAGACAATTTGCAACATCAATTTGCAAATTCATAGACATAATTCTATTAAGATATCTCTGCACTGGTACAACGGACTCATAAAACGCAACAAAGACTATGAACTTGCACTTGATGCGTAAATAATGCAAAGATGTTCGTAAAAAGTGGACAGAAAACCAAATTCAAAAGTCTCACCTTCTGTATAAGAAAATTCTTCTTGTGCTAAAAGAAAACGAAATATAGATATATATGAATTACACACCATAGATAATGCAATATCCCTTCTAATTATCGCCTCACGTCGGATGAAAAATAAAGGGCACTAAAACACCAGTTTGATATCTTACTAATAATCGATAATATTCATTAAGTTTCGGAAATGGTCTGATTATTTTTGTTTAATTTTATTCAGCCACTGCGGAGAAACTTTACGACCACAAGGAACAATTCTTTCTCATGTATCTACCTGATGCTCCAACTGCACCAAGTTCTGTTGTTCCTGAAACTCTTCTAGCCTCTTCTACGTCACCGGTTAATCGTTTGTTCTCAGCTGAAATAGAAAGTGACATTGATAGCTTGTGATTGTTGTAACAAAACAGAGGAGTATAAAACAAAAGTTGTCAAAATCTGTCACCATTGTTTGTCTTTCTTACATTTCAATTCTTCAAGTTGTCGATTGAAGTCATTGTGGACTCCTGAAACATTAAATATAAATATCTTTAAATGATTCGAACATTTAACTCTTTCAGTCCAATAAGCCACTCATGAACTTTTTTAAAAGGGACAGAATGCATTTCCTAACGGCTTTAAATATTGATTGCAACTGTCTATTTTTAGCTGTGCAATTCATTCAACTATTCAGGCGGTTTGCTCTCTATAAATGGCTAAACGACGCAGCTTCAAAATTCATTTTTGTTTACTCTTTGTAATTGCCTAGACGATTGAGTTTAGAAGAAGTAGTTGCTTCTATTCAAAATTAGATTAGTGACATTTCAGATTCTGATTCTTCAGACTCTGAATCTGATTCTTTGGGCTCAAATTGCGATTTTTTACTTGAAGAAATTGATGCTAATAATGAGAATATCTGTACAGATGACAATATTTTGGAAACCGTGCAATCACAAGTTCCGGACTGATAACTCTTATCAAATCAATTTAAGACGGAAACCTGGATATTGAGCTCCTGATATAGCGACAATTGCCTTCCTTCATTATTATCTGATGAATACACCTGCACATAAGAGATCATTGAAATTTTGGCTGAATTTGATTGCAATGGGGAGGGTTAAGCAAACTTGTATCAGGGACTACTAGTCTAAATCCACTGTGAATAATACTTCATTCTATGCTAAAATGTTCAGCTGGGAGAAATTCGAGGCAATTAACCACACAATGTTGCCTCCATATTTATATTTTTACACATATTTTGGTTAGATTGCTCTCATTTCTATAATGTTAATACTGTGGAAACCTTGACTGATTTTATTTATTATTTTTATTTTTGTTTTCTGCAGTAAAGATTTATTCTACATTTTTTATTTTATATGTGGAGACTGTGTGGATCATCCACATGTGCATCTAAAGGATTGTTTTAGAAAGCATCACAGAATATATGTATACTTAAATTCTTCTAGAATATTTCGGTTTTTGTTCTTTAGTTCATTTGTGATCCCACATATTTAAAATTTAAAAAAATAAGTCCGTCAAAACTAAATATTTAATTCTAGAGTAAAAGAGTTAAATCAAATTATCCAATGAGTATAACAGCCACTATTGTAAATTGTCTTCTAAATCATTAGATTGAGCAATTTAGCAATAGAAATCTTATGTAGTACAAATTGGACAAACCATAATTTCTATGAATATTTGCACAACTAAAGTGTATCAAAAGTCTAACCAAGACAGCTTACTTTGGATTTGTTCATATCGTTCTTGTAATTCTTGGTGATCTTCTGATAAAATATCAAATATTGAAAGCATTCAATATAACCTTCTAATCAAATAACAAATGTTGAATTCATTCAATAGAACCTTCTGATCAAATAACAACTATTGAAAGCATTCAATATAAACGTTTGATCAAATATCAAATATTGAAAGCATTCAATATAACCTTGTGATCAAATAATAAATATTGAAAGTGTGATATCGTTGACTTTCATATCCCTAATTTAATTTATGTAAATCTATGTAATTATGTTGTGTAATGTTTATGGTTATAAAAGAATTTGAATTTTGAAATAAACAGAAAAGAATAAAATAAAGATTAAGTTGAGTGAACTATACATCTTGACCTATTATATGACATAACAGAAAGCATTTAATATAACCTTGTGATCAAATAATAAACGTTGAAAGCATTCAATATAACCTTCTGATCAAATATTAAAAGCATTCAAAATAACCTGCTGATCAAATAACAAGTATTAAACGCATTCAATATAAACGTCAAATCAAATAACAAATATTAAAAGCATTCAATATAACCTACTGATCAAATAACAAATGTTGAAAGCATTCAATGTAATCTTCTGATGACATAATACATATTAAAAGCATTCAATATAGCACCAAGTAGGTAATTGGACGAAATGTTTGGGGCTTTATTTTATCAGATTTGAAAATAAAACATTTGAAAGAGCATTAATTTTTGTGTTAATACTTTAAAATATTCACTGCTCCTTATCTCATTGGATTACCAATCGTTATTCTTCCTTTTTGGATTAGAAGCCGATATATGGGGGTTTGGTAAATCCAACATTTAGCACTCTTCTAAAGACGCCAAATTAAATGCAATACAACTTATTTCCGAAATTGACAACATCAGCAACTCACTTGTGACTTTATGATTTGATGCTTCCAGATGATTGTTATTTTCTGATAATAAAAATATAGTTTAATCAGTTTCACAAAAATTATACAAAGAAAGCTGAAATACTTAATGCAGTCATCAAATATTTACTAAACTTTTAAAAGTTAAATAAAATGTTTAAATTATATTCGTACCTTATATGTAAGTCTCAAAAATAGAATTTATGTGAAAACTAGAGAGCCTGTTGTTTTATTGATATTACCACCCCTGATAATCTTCCCAATTTAAATGGTCATAGAGATCGACCCGTGATTATCGGCCAACTTTAGCTGATTATAGAGATCAACTCCTGATTATCTGCCCACTGTAGCCGGTCAAAGAGATCAACCCCCCAATTATCTGCCCAGTTTAGCTGGTCATAAAGGTCGACGACTGATTATCTGCCACTTTAACTGGTCACAGAGATCGACCCCTGATTATCTGCCCACTTTAGCTGGTCATAAAGGTCGACGACTGATTATCTGCCACTTTAATTGGTCACAGAGATCGACCACTGATTATCTGATGGTCGAACTCGGTTTGTATTAGCTAATCTATCACATTGGTGTCCTTGTTATCTATGGCATATTTTAATAATTTTTATTTATTTCTATCCAATTGTGATATATTTTTACTTTGCAACTCAGTCATTGACATGAATAGCTCCTCGTTCTCTTCTACAAAATGAAAGAATTATTTTAGTAACACTAAATGTTATTAAAAACCGTATCTTAAAATAAAAATGTTTCCATGTGTTTCGAAAGAATAATATTTTTTATGAAATGACATTAAAACAAAATTAAACATCTGCTCTGCAAGTAGTATATATGAAATAAACCAGCCGAAAAATACCAAACCAAAAGAGGCGGTACTTAAACCCCCCTACCTAGATTACATAATTAGGTTGGAACCAGGCTTGAGAGTCCAGGGTCCAACCACACGACCAGCGCTCTGTACACAAGAATAGGTGCTTATACTCACTGCAACTACTGGAAGATGGTTTCCTTAATTTGAATTGGTGGGGGGAAGCACAACCACTTTCAAATGATCAAGCACATGGACAACATGCAAGGAACTTATCACAAATATTCACAAGTCTGAAAATCAGAATCTCGCTCAGACAGAAGATACCAAATATATGCTCTGCAAGTAACGGATGAATTAATGATTTTAATGTTGTTGCAAAATGGATGCCGGTTAGTGGATATCACAAGAGATTAAATATTTTCTAAAAGCATTCATCGTTTCTTTTTGAAAAATAGTGGAAGGTTTAACAACTGTATCTGTTTCTGCCATAATTAATTCGTTACCTTGGAGATGATTTACAGTTTTGACAATTTCTGTATTTTCTTATAAATGAAATAAGAAATAAAAATAAAACTATCATTATGTCAATAATTTTGTTCAACTCAAGTTGCAGTGCATCAATATGTTGTGCAAAAAATTCAAGACACTTACCTTTGACAGCTTCTAGTTGGGCTGAAATGGAATTGCAAATGAAATATAAAAGAAGCAAAATAGAACCACTCAGAAATAAAACTGTTTTCTGAAAATTAATGGCCGGTTTATTGAATGAGGGAAATAGATAGCCAATTTATCAGTTTTTACAATAATTAATTATTTAACTGGGAACTGATCGACCGTTTTCACAAATTCTGTATTTTCATCTAACAGCACAAAAAATAGCAACATTATGTCAATAATTGGCTTCCAATTAAAGTGCAGTGCATTGATTAAGCTGAATATTTTGTGCCAAACTGTGAGCATTTTTAACTTTACTAATAAATCCAGAAACTTGCATTTGACAGCTTCAAGTTCGGCTAAAAACAGTAAAATAATCGATATTACAAATAAATTAGAATATAACTAAAATAATAGTCCCTACAAATAAAATATACAGAAGTCAAATAATAAAAATTACAAAAATATATAATTAAACTAAAATAATTATAACAAAGAAATTACAAATAAAATATACTGGAAGAAACATCTATGGAAATAATTTCTAAAATTTAATAGATGTAAAAGTATAAAATAGTCTAGTAATAATTGTGAACATTTGTAACATTGTATAGTTGCTTTTGATCTTAAAAACCACCCAATAATACTTCTATCAAACAGTGGTCTTACTGACAGGTTAAAACAATTCAAAAAACAATATTTACCTTTCAGGTCAGCAACATTTTTTGTTTCTCTTCTTGCATCAAAGCCCTCATCTTGTCCACGACAACTATCTGAAGATTTAGAACAAAACAAAATCTGTCAAATATAGTCTCTGGGAACAAAATCAGAGAATTTGGTAAATTAACTAATGCCACAACAACAGTCATCTATTGTCAAGAAAAAAAGTTTGTAAAGATCACTGGGATATGTATATATTAACAATATTCTAACCTGTGTTTCGTTTTATGTCACAGACTACTTCGATGAGCATATTGAGTTTGTCCTCAATAACTCTTTCTTGTGCTTGCATTTTCAATATGTTAGACCTGTTGGCCTTAACCTGAATTTCATTGGCCTTGAAGGCAGTGAGTTCTGTTTCAAGTGAGACATTTGATGTTAAGATGGAAGATCGTTGTTCTCGATCGTAATCCTTGATCATGCCAATATCCACTTTCAATCTATCGATTTCACATTCATTCTTATTAATTAAATAAACTAAAATCAGACAAACCATGTGATTATGATAGATATAGATCTTCTATATACAAGTAACAATAACCCTGTGATTATGATAGATATACATTTTCTCAATACAGATGACAATAACCCTGTGGGTATGATAGATATGCATCTTCTCAATACAAATCTCAAAATTTCTGTGATTATGAAAGATATATGTATGTACATACATCTTCTCAATACAAATAAGAATAAACCTCTGATTATAACAAATATACATCTTCTCACACACCATTTTAATTATCTATTGTAACATCTATCCTAGTTTAAGACAGCAAAAATGCTTATACCTCAAACTATCAAATACTTACCCCAAAAAGAAACAATAAATACTTCATTTTATTTACATATTTAATGTCTGAATTTTGAGATAATTTGGCGATAAAAAAGAAAATATATAAAAGACAAAGAGAGTAAAAAAACACGATAGCTACAGTTTACGATTGCGAAATTTATACACAATAGGTAAACATATTTTATGCCTACTCATAATCAATATTTTACTTACAAAGAACTTCTTCGGTGTCAATAGATTCAACATCTGCAGAGGTGGCCATTGCGACAATTTTTTAATTGATAATCTATAAAGAAGCAAACATTATGTTGTTCAAAAATCCTGAAAAATATATAATTTTCAGAAAAAGAGTACTTTTGTTATTGAAATATTACAAACAAACCAATTTACAGGTGTTGGAGATTGAATTGTGTTAATTAATTTCTTTATTGCATTGCGTCTTCACTGTGTTGGTATATGAGTGAAAGCTATAGCCAGTTTGTGTTAACTATGTTGCTATCTCTTACATTGGCGTCGCTAGTAATTATGAACCAAATATTGTCAAAAGACTCTGATTTTGAAACCTGGCAGAAGCGTTTTGGATTTTGAAAAATATTGCTGGCTATAAAATGTTGACCACATTGCCAGTATATAATCAAGAAGAGATTCTACTACTGAAGTTGGTAGTAGAAAAGCTCATGGCAGCTTGGCGGATTGTAAATTGTCCATACGATCCTATCGAAAAATTTGAAAAAATTCAGTTTTCCAATAGCATTTTCGAGTTACAGAAAACTTTAGCAAAAGCGGGCATCTTGGCTAGTAGAGAAACATTGATGAGGAAATTTATATTGCTTCTAGGTACCTCCTAGTTTGAAAATGGCGGCGTTTCAAATTTCCCCTGAATGTAACTTGAGGTTTGACGATTTATTTCAACATATTTCGAAGCTCCCATTGCCTGTTGATATAAAACCAACTTCTGTATCTTCTTTTACAAATATGTCATTGGATAGTTCTACAAGTAATTATTCAACCATGGCAGCTACCGTAGACAATCCTGCTACAATTGCTGTGGTCCTAACCACTTTTCTAGGAACTGTTTGGCTGGTCCAGGGTTCCAGAAATGTAATTGTTGTGGCGGTAAACATCGTACTCAATCATGTCAATCCAATGTTCAAAAAACGGGGCAGAGGAGTTAATCGTTGGCGGTGCGTTTGAATCGTATCAACGTCGATATATGTCTTGGTGAACAAATAGTTCACGCACTTAGTGATTCTGGATCACCATATTTATTTATTTACCCGTCGTATCTGTTTTATGAATTATTGTCAAACCCAAAGATTGTGAAATGAGCTTTACTACTGTTACCAGCAATTCAGGATTTTATGTTAGTAAAAGTTGTGATGTTCCCTTTAAGCTTTTTGTATTATTTTGTTCATCCTTCTATAGTTTATGGGGTCGTGTGGTTATCCTATGATCCTTGGTACTGATTTTCTATTTAAACATGCTGTTAATATTGATTTTAGTAGTCGTAGAATTAATGTTTATAATGATATTAATATTTGTTTTACTGTTCATTTATCTTTTAATTGTAATCCTGAATTAAAGAGAGATAAAATTAATAAGCTAACA
>JAUYWI010065465.1:0-15168 GCA_034780595.1 Parotoplana pacifica
GCTGCATGATTTTTTGACGCTATTTCTGTATCGTTGTCTCACTGCAATGTAGTCAAGTTGACATCGAAATCTATCTCTTGGACTTTTCCATGTGTAGCGTTTCCTTTTGTACTTAGATATACCTACCTAATAATAAGAAACATCTGTCTAAAATTGGCAACAGGCAATAATTTTTAAAAATTGTCTGTCAATTTATCGTATACAAACTTGTCGTATTTAAATAGTCGTATTCAAATTGTTGTAATATTAAATAAGTGGTATTCAAAAAATCATATCCCAATAGTAGCAAATAGAATACGACTTCTTAAATACGACAAAATTACTTACAGCTTTTCACTATACGTCCATTACAATCTATAAAATTATCTTTATCAAAATATGACCCATTTAGATATACCTACCTAATAATAAGAAACATCTGTCTAAAATTGGCAACAGGCAATAACATAATAATAACAAAACTACTAATACTAGAAACCGAAACTAACATCTAAATCTGAGAACACATGCCACTGTTGTTTATCTGTTTTTTTACTATTTTATAACTGAACTTATCAATCTTGGTTCTTGCCAGAAAATTAGTGGAGCCTTAGTTTTGCTTGAGTTTATTTACACCCGACTACTCCAAGATATGATTAGTTTCAATTTTATGTAGATATACATCTTCTAGTTGTGCTGCCTTCTTAGGACCAAATTGTTAAGTCATCTCATATTTGAGATTGATCAAACCCGTTTTCTGTAAAACTTTTCTTCTTTATAAATACGAATGTATGTAGGTGCCTAGACGTAGCACTATAGTTTCATTCAGAAATGAAAACATCAGCGAATCTTAAAATATAAATTTCAAGAAAAAATTCAATCAGAAGCACCATAAAGAGACAGCACCTATGAATAACAGACACATTTACTCATTCGAAAGTAACTGAAATATCTTTGAAAAGAAAACATTGAACAGATCTTGAAATTATCAAGTTATATCAACATAAAAATTTAAAAACAAAATATTATACAATTAACTATATTATTGTTTCTTTATCTTAGTACTTATTCGGGTATTAAGTCATATGGGAGCATAAAATCTTATACAATCATTGTACAGACATCTTTTATCGCTTTTAATCCTTAACGAAGCAACAAGCTCGGTATAAAAGGTGTGAGTGAAAATGTAGATCGGTTTCTACCTATAAACTGTATAAACTGTTTCCATCTCTTTGTAATGTTTTATTCTTTACAATTTAAAAACGATTCTTTTTTTACTCTTATTATAGATGTCCTGGAAATTATACGCTTACTGATTTGGTAAATAATAGGTACCCTACATAATTGTATAAAATGATGTACTTTTTATATGTAGAACCCACAAAAATTTGATTAGAATACCTAATTAAAAGTTTTGGGTAGAAACTACTATTTAAGATAACGTTGACAATTGTGATGTCAGAACAATAACATTCTAAGAAGTAATATAGACATCCGTCTTTTAACCTTGACAAATTGTATTTTTGAAATCAAGGCTGTTGTGACAAAAAGACGGATGCTGCTTTCTACTTTAGAATCTATATGTATTGTTTATTATAAAAATAAAAGTATATCAGCATTTCATAAAATAATCCAAACAAATAGGAAATTTAAATATGGATTTTATTGACATTTAAACATGGATTTCCATCTTTTTGTCATAACATGACCATTTAGCTCGGAACTTGGGCTTAGACCTGATATCGGTACACCTGGCTACTTATAGGTTGGCCGATAGTAAAAAATATTTACTAAATCGGAGAGTATTTATTTCTGAAGTGATGTTCAAAGTTTCAATTAAAACAAAAGAACGGGATCCCAAATTTTGTATCATTTGAATAAATGTTTAGCTTTTCATATGTATTAATTGTTCAGGATCCAAAATATATTTTATCCATATTCTAAGTTACCGTGGTTTTATTATAAAATACTAGCTTTGAAAACTTCTATTTAAATTGCACAGTTACTTAGTTGCTAAAATCTGTTTTATTAAAGGAAATACACAGTAAACTAAATGATCTGTAATCCGGATATTATTTAAGAAGCCAAGAGAATAACAAGTCACTTAAAAATAAAATCTGTTATATAAAAAGCAACAAATTAGCCAATGATTAGTAAATCGCATAATAATGTTGTTTAAGAAACAATAATATCAATGTTAAAATAGTTGCATAATCAATATAAGATCTTGTTCTTAGTTTAATCCCTGTGTAAAATGAAAATCTCTAGATTAGTGATTAGCTATGTAAATAAAGGTGCAAAATGCTCACATACGCGCACCCCATACACTGAACACAAAACACCAGTCATGTCGAATACAGCCAACAAAAACCTCACTGTCTATTTTCACATAGAATTCAGTATGAAATCCAAAATTATATGAAAATATACAAATTTAATAGCCTTATTGTTTACTAAAATATTCCGATATAGTAAAAAAAAACAACAACAACAACAGTGAAATTGCTATTTCGTCAAATTGAGTAGTCAGCTACAAAATCTAGCCTTAGTTTTTAAAAAATTATTTCAATATTTAAAAAGTTAAATTCAAAAACAATCATCACCATTGTTTCAGCGTATTTTAATACGTAGGTATTTGAGACATCTGTTTACATTTCCTTTAAGTGACCCACAGAGGCTGCATAAAATAATAAAAAGAAAACTAATCGCGAATAAATAGCACCTATCGACGCTCCTATAGACGTTAACATTTTGTTTATTTTAATCATTAAAAATTAACGTATTATTGACAAATACAACATTTTTGTATTTTGTTAGTAGAAAATGTACGGGTACAGAAGGCTACAAGTATATATTGTGATATTCTCTTCGGATACGTTTTTTGTACCTCCCACGTTTACAGTGATATGGATCGAAATCCGAGGTAATCGGTATATCCCAATGAGCAACAATCTTCCCGCATATAAAATTGATCATCACAATTACGCACCTACTAAATGTTGTCCCAAAATTAGTCCTCAATAGATAGTAATACAATCATATGGGTATTTTCTATAATAGATAGGGAGAAGGGGTCCCATAGAGTGGTCCTATATGAGAGACCGTGTTTATCACCTACATGGTACAAGATTTCAATCTGTTAGAGCACTTGGCACGCCGGCAATCACTTTCAGTAGGAACACACAGCTATGCTTCTCCAAAAGTTTCGAGATTCCTTTCGAAATTTCCCCAAGAAAGCTGAGAAATGCCTAAACTCAGATGGGGGACACTGAAAGTTGTTACTTTAAAGACTATTATACACTTTTATACTTACTCTTTTTGTTGAATTTTGTTTATTCACAGGGCATCCATTAAAAAAATATACATTAGTTATTTAGTTTTTTCATTGATGACTAATCTTGAGATAATCTGCACTTACCTTAAGCTGAAGTTGCTATAATAGACTTTGTTTTGATTAGTATATATTGCATACATAGAACAAGAATGTGTGTAACAGGATATGAAATTGGAAAAATGCTTGGTTCCCGATAGCTATGAACAAACTGTTTATGTAAACCAGGAACCAAGTTTCTAATTTTAGGCACGTGTATCTTATTTCTAGGCATCAATCATTTCCATATAAATAGATCATTTTTACATCAATTGACCTAATAGAGTTTTACTCAATCAAAAACCATTACTCTAGCTAACCACAATATAATCAACATACCTACCTATCGAATCAAATAAAAAAACTATTCACAAACAACAACTCGAGACGACAGAGCGTGTCAATCTCTCCAGGCTCCGCACAGGACACTTCGAAGGATGAAACCACTATGAATTCAGGACCGGCAAAACCGAGAGCCCAAACTGCCGTCCGCCTCATTTTTCCTGTCCCAAATACCTTACCAAACGCCAGAAAATCCTTGGCATAGCCCTACTGGAAAATCAAGACCTCGACCCAGCCGCCGTTCTTCATTTCTGAAAAGAGTCTGGGCTTTGCACGGGTATCTAGCCAGTTGGGAGAATCGGGGTACATTACAACAACAATCAAATACTATAAAAGGGCGATTCATATCTCTAATGTTCCGCGATATCTACATCAATAATATATCAATCGCCTATGGATACGCCGACCTTTTATTAGGATTGATTAGGTATATTGAGAAAAAGGAAGAATAAATTGGTTGTGTGCAATATTCTACTTAAAGAAAAATCTTATTCAACTTACTAGCTAACTTGAGACATAAATTTCCTTTCTGACAACTATAGTTATATATAATTTATCTAGGTATACTGTAATTTAGTAACTATTGTTTTATATCCTATTTTAGTTTGATAACAAACTAAAGTAAATATAATTCATTTTATTTAATCTGTTTTTTAAAAATTAAATGTTCAGTAAAATCAATTACCTCAATCCTACCGGGCTATATAATGCATTCATTAATGTTCTACAGAATACAATTTTAAAGTGATTTTTTATTATTTTTCTTAAATTAATCGTAATAATGGAGTAGATATAATTATAATCTTGTATAAAACAAATGGTCTTTTTGAACAAATATAAAAATTGTCTACCAAAGTACAAACCTAAAGATTATTATATAGGTACTCTGTTAGACCATATTTAAAATGAGATGTGGTTCCTTATAACAAACCACATATCGGGGTAGATAATTATGATGAAAATGTTTCTGATCAAAATGGCATTGAAAGTTGTGAAATATAATCAGGAAAAATCCTAACACAATACTTTTCAAATAATGGCATCAAAATAGAGCTGGAGCCGATTTACATTGCCCCATCTGTTTAAGACTTATTGATTGACTTAATTTGGCTTATAATCGAATTAAACCTCTAGTTTTTTTAAAGTATCAAAGTTTTAAAGGAATCAATTGAATTATGTTTGTTATCCCAAATTATTAAATGTATTTAACTTTTGTCCTAGTCACCACAGCATTGTTGTGAAAGTTCAGTTCTATCTTGAATAAACTTTACATATGTAGACTTGTTTAAATTACATTCTCTTAGTACTTTGTAATAATTTTAGTACCCATAAAGGTTTGTTCAAATAATAATCATTTATTTCCTCTATTAATAAAAATAGTTACCTAGAATAAATCTTGGTTAATTGTTAACAAAACAATCATCCTAAAAAAGGATATACAACACTTAAATTCAAGCAGCACTTACCTAAAATTTGATTTCAAAGTAAAATAAAAGTTAAACTTTGCGACTTTATACAAATATTGATGACCACGTCCTCCAATCAAAAGGTTTTTAAAATGTAATGCAATGAAATCGTTGTACTATGCTTATTATTTTAATCTATCTACCCCTGTAGAATTCTTTATTCTATACCTAGTATTATGCATGTATGTGGTGTTTATTATGTACTTATCTTAATATAAAATATGGAAAACTACTAAAGTAAATTATTGTTATACAGGTCAATGAAATAACACTTAGGTATACTACACCTAAGAGTTATTTCATTAACCTGTATCTGCATTTTCTATAGCAAAGAAAATGACTTGTCCGAAAAATATGAAAACACTATGCATTTCATAAAATGTCAAACGCACTTTATTTAGTCACCAAAACGAAAAAAACAAATATAGGGGTTTGCAAAAAAATTTCGTTTTTTATAAAGTTTTATATATTTTAAACAATGAGAATAGTCAATAGTGCTCAATGTTCACAACATAATCACCATTGGCCTCAACAATCCTTATAAGGTGGGGTCTGAGGTTGGCAAACTCTTTGAGAAGTTGTCCCTCTGTTACAGAGTTGAAGAATTCCTGAATGCTATTGCGAACATCATCAACGCTAGCAAAGTCTTCTTTTTGTCTGTATGTTTCGAAATTCCGAAATAAATAACGATCGAGGAGGTTTGTGTCAGGGGAATATGGAGCTTGTTTTACCAAGGAGATATGATTATCTTCAAACCATTGGCGAACCAAAAATGCCACGTGGGGTCTGGCGTTGTCGTGTTGAATTTTTATTTCCCATCTTGGTAATTGGAGTTCATATCGCCGAACCATGTTTTCTAAAAATAAAAGGTATCGCTCCGTATTTATAGAACCGCCATCATCATTATAGACATATAACATAAACGATTCGTTTTATAACATAGACATTTTTAAAATTCGATGCATGCATTGATAATAAGTAAATATTACTTACAAATAAAAAACGAAATTTTTTGCAACCCCCTATATCATGTAAACATTGGATTTTAATTTTAAATATAACATGATTTATAACTAATCATTAACTATACCCAAAAATAAGACCAATTTGAGGTGAGATACGTATCAACAAATATACAAAAATAATAATAACGTGTAATCTTTCTAAAGACCTGTGGTGTGTTTGTGGATTCCAACTGTTGTATTAGTATCCATTAGCAACTGGTTGGGATTTGTCAGGCATAATATTCGTTTTTAAGCTCAGAAATAAACGTTTGATCACAAGCCTTCATGTATTATATACATTTGCTTGTGGTATTCTAACATTTCCATTTGTTTATTAATGCTCTTTTGATTTAAGATGTTTTTTTTCAATGATTCATTATTCTTTTTTATTAATATGTTCGTTTGAGTCAATAGTAGCAGCCCCGATATCATCATCATGACTAGAAATACTGACATCGTCGTCAAAACTTTTGTTCACTGTCAAGATTAAATTACTGTCCAGATCCAAAAATTTACTGTGTTGTTTCTGACACCACCAGTTGCTCCAAAATCTCGTTTTTTACCAACTGCTTTTTCTTGCAATCATTGTCATCTTTCTCTACAGTTGATTTAATGTTTCTTGTTTTACCTTTTTGTTTCATTCTTTGTTAAAGGATTCTGTAATTTTTCCCAGACTTTCTTTTTTCGTATATTGTTTATCATGTATTCTTCTTGTAGGTATTCAATAATCCGACTATTCTCCGTAACTAATTCTAACAAAATCCTATTTCCATCTCTGTAAAATATTTGCAATTCGCTTTACCTACTGCTAGCGACTATAAAGTCTTAATTTTATATTTGCTATATGGATTAATGAATTTCATAGATTTACATCTGTTTCAAACTTGTTCTTTAGGTAGAACACCGGGAAAATAATTATACAGAGATCCGACTGTTTATAAATTTCATAGAATTTCGTAAAGGAGCTATCAACAAATGGAAGAACGCAATTGGATTAGGAGACCATTGATGAAGTGGATAGGTTCAAATACAGGATCGATCAAGAAGAATGATGGAAGCTGCCTAAGTAGACGTAAGAACAAGAATTTCTATGGAATATGCAGGAGGCGCTTGGATACCAACGGCTTGCCTAACAGCCGAGAAACATCTAGAGAGCATTCAAGCGAAAGCGGCCCGATCCATAAGGGGTTGTGTACAAGGAACATTAAATATTTTACAATATATTTTAGATTTATACATACCGAATTAATATACACACAATTTGATACTTTTCTCAATTGCTTCATTTCAAAAATGGTGAGTAGGACATCAATATAAATATTACTCTGTGGGTAGAACAAGCTTTGTGAATATGAATCGTATTTCAAAACAAAAGTCTGTTCCAATCAAAACCAGGTCGTGGTTTAGCTCCAAACACGTTCCAGAATACGGCCCTACGGTTCCCAATCATCAAATATGTTGTCATTTAGTAGGAAATTTTAGACTTAGCAATAACCTATAAATTTTGTTCCGGTTAAATAAAACTTGTGGAATAATCGTAATAAATAAAAAGAAAAGAAGATTTATTGAAAAATTAATTTTTTTAATAAGCACCGACACATATCCTGAAAATTGAATTTCCGATTTCTATTTAAAACCACAAACAGTATGGAAAAGGCTACGTCGTTCACAATAAGTAGATAATTATTCGCACTTTGACGTCAAAATTAAATTCAATATTTTATCATGATTTATCATAATTTAAAAATTCTATATTATTTTAGACCAACCAAGTCAGCCTGTTATTTCCGTTGACAAAATAGGTATGGTGCAGTGAACCAATGAGGAATTAAAAACTTTGAATTTATATATGTCGTTAGACTATTTGTGACTATTGTAATAGGTTTCTATAACAAATTAACCTATTTGTTTAATATCTATGCAATGCCCTGTCATATGCTTGGTTAAGTCAAGATAAATCATTCATTTATGATTTCCGTCCTAATTTGATTAATTTTGGACTGCAACTAACCTTCACATTTCACCAGATCACAAAAGGAAAAGTGTCAAAATAATTTCATGTTCATTTAGATGGGGAAATACAGGCTATACGGAACAAAAATGTCCATTAATTGAATTTTACGAGAAAATAGTGTAGGTATTTAATATAAAATAATACAACAGCCATGTTTGATTTATAAAAGAACAATGCAGCACAGTTCAAACTAGTTTAAACATAAATTTCTCCATTATCAATGATTCTTCTTATAACCTCCATTTGTTTCTCCACTGCTGCTTCCAGATTTTTGGCTAAAGGATACTCTGTGTTCTCGTCATGGAATTCTTGAGACAATAGTCGTACCTATATGCCTTGTAGTGGGACATTCTCCATGCCATGTTGTATTAATAAATTCGAATATTTCAGTAGCATTCATCGCGTTCATACGGCAGGTTGCAATAAGCAAATACAATTTATCATTATCCATATCTATCCATATTGCTTCCGATGTAATCGACTCACTGATTAAATTTTAATGTAATGCAGGTATTTGTGTTTACAAGGGGTATTCCAAAAGTTTACGGACTAATGGCAAAAACACAAAAAAATGTTAAAATTGGAAGCTTTATGATGTTGTTGTTAACTTGATCTCTATGGGTGCAAAAGTCATGGCTAGCGTATAGGTGAGGTTATTTTAAACATCGTGATTGCTGTCGATGCATTAAAAGTCATAGATATCATATAGATTCAAATTCAAACTTTCAATCGATTACACGCATCGAAGTTGAACAATGGAATTGAAGTGTGAACAGCATCGTGCCATGATTATAAGTCTGGCTTGAGTGCTTCAGATAGTTTAAACCGTCTGTTAACAGGCTTTCTAGATAGTGCTCCTTCTCGTAGGACTGTATACGAATAGTATTCTGAATTCCGTCAAGGTCGTTTGTCTCTCACAGATTCTATAGGGTCCGGACACTGTTTGAATACCCCTCGTATCTCTTTCAAATAACATCAATGTAAACCATATTTCGAACTCAATGATTTAACATCCATATAGACAATCACAGATAGACTCAACGTGATAGATGCTTCGGGAGTGCACAAAAAACACACCCATAAAATCAATTGTTTAGAAGGCGGACATTTTTTCGCGGTACAGCCTGTATAATATTTAGATACCATACGCTGCTGTTTTTGTGTAACTTTGTTTTAATACATAATTTACCAGTTACAAAATCTGCCATTTTTAAATGTGTTGTAATACCAACCATAATCTGGTGTTTCTGAAAAATACATAAAAATTAATACTGAAGTCAAATATTGATAAAAATTGATTACAACTTGATATACTATGAATCCATTTTTAACTCAGTAAAAATGTTCATAACTGCATACATACCTACTAAACATCTGAAAAAAATAGTCACCAAGAAATAATTTGGTGCCCAAATTTGGCCTTATCTAAAAACCAATTAAAATTGGATTTTTAAGTTATTCCTAAATTGAGAGAATGATTTATGAAGTCGGTTGAGCTACGCTCTAAAACAATAAGATCTCGCTGATTTTTTAAAGAGTTCTCGGCGAGTTTAGTGTGTCTTAGCGAGTTTTTACCAAAGGTTGGTGAGCTTTTGAAAGGAATCTCAAGATTCTTACATTCGATTGCTTTGAGAGGAATTTATTCCAGCCATACAGGAAAGAGGCATTCTCCCATCTGTGCATTTCCAACAGGATGGGGCGTCTGCTCATTACTGCTTTAGCGACCAGAGAATTTCTGAATGCCACATTCCATGATAAATGAGTAGGAAAATAAGTCCCAAGTCCCGGATCCGATCTCACTCAGGCCTAAGCTCTTTGTACAAAACGTAGAACCGTTAATAATCTGAAAGAAGCTATGTGACGAGATTTTGAGCAGATTCCTGGTGAGATGCTATAAGACAAAGTTAATTCAATAAACTCTTCAAGATTTCAAAAGCGTATAGAACTGTCTAAATAATATTCTAACCTACTAGTAAAAGTGCACTTAGTTTTTCTTCAACTAACTGGTATACGAGGGCTACTATCCAGGGGTGGTACGTAAAATTCCTTCTTAAAAGTTAAGATTATGCTCAAATGACTCTAAATTATTTAAAATGGATTGTTTTGTTTGCAATCCGTTTTGGAATGAATATATAAAGCTAATCATAGTTCAAAAGCCATTAGATCTCAATTTCTGATTTTGGATAAAGGTCTGAATTTCTTCTTTGCACTCTCATTTCTAAATCTAAACTTAACTCAATTTCTCAACACAAAACTTAATAATCCTCTTGTTATTCTGTCTCTAATCCCGTTGTTTGGAAACCTTCAACAGAAAATAACTTTCCATCTTATACTAGACATTCTTTGCCATTCTAACATTTCCTAACACTTTTTAATTCCGATTATTTCTAATCCCTTTTTTAATTTTTTATCTATAATTTTCAACGAACTGTATTAATTTTTCTCCTTGTCTGTTGAATATTAAATTTTAATATCTATTGTTCTGGCACAAAATAATTCGTGCATAATTAGTTTAAACCACTGAAGAAGGCTAATAGCCGAAATATGTTTGGTTCTTATATGATTTTGATTTTATTTTCACATATTGTGCATCAGCGACCTTTTTAAACTCAATATCACATAAATACGAATGAATTTCCTGTGTATTATATTCATATTTGATTTGGGAAATTAATTTCAACATACATATTCCCTCGCATACGTGATACAAGAGCAGCAAGGTCGCTGTGTATGAAATCTCTGATAATATAGACGTCATATATTTTATTTTTTAACGTCATGCCTCCCACATTTATTAAAAACATAGTGACAACCTACTTCTCTTCCTAACTGTTCAAAGTAATAAAATAAACTAAGAGAAAGTAAAAGAAAAACAAGCATTTGTATTCAATAACTATTCTAGAGATAATTTACAGGATGCAGCTAAATGAAAGAATTACAATGTCGGTCAATACTAAATAATATGTACAAAAAGAAACCATCTGAATAAAAAATATACATATGACAGAAATAATAGATCTCCTAATTGTTGTATACCTACACAGCTCAGCAGTTAAAATCGTCAAATTAAACAACAAACATTCATATAGTGAAGAGAACTTCAGACTTAGTGAATGCAACAGCTTAAAGTTTTTAGCTTATAACTTTTTGTTCATTCAAGTAAGCTTCAAGAAATGCAAATTTTATTCTACATATGATGCGGCCTAGAAATGAGTTTCCAGATTGTCAGAGGGGGGCCTGTCAGAAGGATAATTTTTTAATGATTGAGGATTTCAAAATTTCAAGATACATATACTATAATTGGTGTTTCAAAATAGTAAACAAAATTGTAAACAAAATGTGCAAGTTAAGCTAAAAGAGATAAAAGCTTCATTTGACAATCGTTAACAGAACTGTTAAAAGATTTATTAAATAGTAAACATTAATGATTAGCTCTACTTTAACATAGAAATCTTGCTTTACAGTCAGGCCGTTAACAAAAACGTGGTTTTGAATTAGTGTATCATAAAGACAGACACTATCGTCCATTCCTAGTGGAGATTGCTTTCACCGCTCGTTTGGGAAAATCCAAGATTGCACGCAAACCGACTTTCGTTATGAAAGTCGAAAAGCAAAACGTTAACAGCAACCTACTGCAACAGCTCAAGTTTAACTACTTTTAGGCACGATTCTTTACCAATTTAAAAGATAAAAGCACACAATGCCTATAATACCACTGCTTCGAGAAACACCCCCCTTCCAGAAAATCTTTTGTTATCGTTTTGCATTCAAAAGGTAAAACTGGCTGCTCGTTTATTCTATGGCACTATTATAATTATATTGTACAATGTGTGGAAAGAAAGATTAAACATACATAGTACCTACAAAGTAAACAGTCTGAATTTTCGATCTTAATAATATTTCAAATGAAGCTTAATAATACTTATACCATGCGGTGATCGGAATCTATACATTACTTGTACACATATGGATATGTAGGAAACAAATTATATTTGACTAATCTGATTGAGCGCAAATTATCCAATCGATCAGTTGAGAAATGACTAAACCCAAGAACCTGGATAAACAGAAACAAAAATAATTAAAACACTGTTCAACAGAAGCTATTTTAATTCTCAAACTTAAGGTTTTGCCAAACAAATAAAATGTACAACTCTATCAATCCATTTGGCTTTAGAGTTTTTTTTAACAAAATGGAATGCTGGATTTTGTTGAAATAAAACAGAAAGGTTGTTTGCGATTTGACTATGAAGAAGACATACGTCATCAGGGCAATGCGCTGCTCAGTTCTCTGTTCGTGCTAACACACCGGTCCGGGCAGGTTATGTCGGGGAAGGATTGATGGTAATGGTGCCATCACCCGTCATGCTCAGCTTGGATGGATCGAAGGGCTGGCCTCTAAATGGGGAGTTCTCAGCATCCCATGCCTTGCGTAGCATCTCTTGCACATTCTGGTGGAGGAAAAACAAAGAGAGCTTTTTATTACGTAGAACCCCGGGGTGCCAGGAGGATCGATCCACGTAGGTGTGCAAGAGCTCAAGCAAAGTCAGGGTATCGGTTCAATTTCTTGCATTCTAAGTCACTTTATTTATGTTGTCAGAAAATCATAAATGACTAAATAATGCTTAGAAAAACGACAGACAAAACAGCCTTGTTTTTCTAGTGTCATTTTGCGATGTACAAACTGCCAAAACAACCAACAACAATACAATGACATTTTGTGAGTTCACTACAAAACAAATCAGTGCCAAACGACCTTTCCAGACGAAAAAAAACAATGTTCATACTCCAATACCTTCCAATTAATCAAACACTAAAATTGACTGCACAAATTATCAACCAAGCGTGAATGACCAGACTAATTCAACGTAACCCTTCGCTGATAGCCCTATTTTATTATAAGCCTGACAAAGGAGGGGGGATCTAGACATCTCCAAGAATATGATACTTCCCACGGATGGATTTGTTTCATAGGCAGTTTGCAATGTTTCGGGTAAAAGTTTTTTTAAGAAAAAAATTGATGGAGTGCCGAGATAGGTCCGATGACGTCATAGATGGCCAACAATCAAAGTTTGTCGATTGATTTCAAATTTGGGTACTCAGTAAAATAATTCATAAAAATGTAAGTAGATAATCGATTATCGATTTTTAAGCCAAAAATCAATACTTTCTGGCAAAATCATTTAAATGGCTCTAAAATATAAACCAAACACCATATTATGCACAAACTTGGTATTAAGAATTAGGAAGACATTAGAAATAATGTATTAGAAAATTGGATGCTTCACATTTATGGTTGCTGGGTCTGTGAGGTTCATAAAAATTCTTTTAGGTCATTTCTAGTGTTTTTTTTAAGTTAAAAAAAGATTTTAATGCGTTCACCGGGTCTGCACCCAAAATTTGTGGACCTCAATTTTTGACTTTGGATAAAGCTACCATTTTATTACTTGGCATTCCACTTAACGATTCATATTTTATTAGGAAATTATTTTTTTTAATGTTTCCTATCTAAATATATCGGACTTTCATATATGGACCATTTTTGAAACAAAAGTTTTGCCGAACTTATTTTGGAACAATATTTTTTTAATGAAGTTTTCTACAGTTACTAAGGGGACTATTATGCATCTTTTATGAAATTTAAAAAAAAATCTATCAGATGAAACTTTTTTTTATCACAAAATAAAAAAATCAATTTTTGTTTGGCAAGTAATGAGAGTTCCTAATATTAGTGTAATCGTCACATCGACAACATTTTTTGGACCATAGTGACCTACTTGGAGGGCCCACCACGTGACCTGGGGTAGGGGTATGAAACACATTTCATGTAGCAAACTGCCATTCTTCACTTGTGACAATGTTGCAAAATTTTAATCGGAGTCATCGTTTTTGAGCTAGAACACAAAATGTGCTCGGGGTCGGGGGGGGGGGTATAGATCCCCCATCTATCAACAACGGGTTAAGATTAACAGTGCACTTTCCAATACTAGACTGCACAACTACGGGCTCTCTTAGCTGCCTCTCTAGGGAAATTGAAAGTAGCCAGCTAATCGTATATGGATGTTGTTTAAATCCGAAAGTTAAGAACAAAATCAAACATATCGTCTGTGATTATATCTGCTCACTGATCTAGAAATATGAAGACAGAACTCGAAAGATGATCCTTTTTCTGCATATGTACATATCTTAGTAACGAAAAAGAGTATCAACTGTCAAACTTCTCTTTTCTTCAAAAGGCAAACAAGCAAGCAAAATGTTGTGATCAAATTATTGACGTGAATTGCTGACGTCACCTGCGACTCTGCTAGTCCTTGAACTGTTTTCCAGGGTTCGTAACAACATAAAAGCTACTCTTATCAAAATAATACATTTTTACTATTACTCTTATCACATTAATTGGCCAGAACCTGCTTTGACAGTGTGAGTGGCCTTTAATAAAGAAACAGGCTTTCCAACATATTTCTGCTGATTATAATTTTCCATCTTCTCTCTTATGCTACTATAGCAAATTTCCCTCCCTGTTATGCTTTCATATGAAATACACGAACATTTTATATTGCTCAAGCTGTGATTATGCCTGAGAAGGCCGAAACAGCTGTCCTGGGCTATCACTTGCGAGTAATATGAATAAGTAGTATATATTTATCAAAGTATACCTGGGTTTTTATTATTACTCTTATCACAAATACGAAACCAGATGAACACAAAACTTCCGATACGATACTATGTAGAATGGTATCTACACTAAAGTGCATAGGCTTTGTCCAGTTAAGAAATAGTTTTATCATTTTAAAAGAAGTTAAAAAATTATGTCTTCATATGATTTATTCACTATCATATCATTTACAAAGGAAGTAGGTATATGCATTTCTCAGTGTCAACACTTCGTATGGCCTCCATTGGCCTCAATGACTGCTCCAATGCGTCGACTCATGCTCCCACCCAAGTTATTGATAACTGGCTGTGGTATTTGTTCCCACTCCTGTAGCAAAT
>JAUYWI010065476.1:0-15168 GCA_034780595.1 Parotoplana pacifica
GTAATAATTTTGAAGTTTGTAAATAAAAGCGAATTTGTAAATAAAAAACGAACTTTTTTATGAGACAGCCTATATATGTACATGAAGATGTCTGTGATTTTATGAATTTTTTAGTCTTTTTTAATTTAAGAAATATTTTATAACTTTATGATTTTATTAAAAAAAGCGTTTTATCTCAAAGTTGTAAGTTGTATGATTCAACTTCTCTTTCAATTAATTTTTTTTATAAATTTAGATCAATTTCATTCTCATCCTTTTCGATTTATTGAAGCACACAGTAAAATATAGTTTGGGAGCAGTTGTCAATTTTCTCAACTTTAACAAGTCATACCTACCTACACTGTTTTCTTAATATGTATCTGTGATATGTGATATAAATTCCATAATCGCTGTGTATGCAGTTTGTTATTCTTTAGTTCAAAATACAGATCACAAAAAATGATCTTTAGCAAAATCGCTGACAGGAATTTACCTTTTTCACAAACACTTTTTAACATGAAATCCAAACTCAATGACTAAATGTAAACAGAAGTCTCACAGATAATCAGCTAAATATATGCGATGATATTTACATTACCGAGTACCCAAACATAATATTCGGCGGTTTCAAGATAATGCGTCTTCGTTGGCATATTTTCATTTACCGACGCATCCAAATTTTAAGATAATTTGAACTTTACCTAACCAGTCAAATATTTGTATAGTCTATACCTTAGGTATTGATTGGGAAACTTTAGGTAACCATCTGAGATTTTGAAAAGTTTGCTAGTAAGTACGTTGAAATTTTACACAGGAACATGCTAAAACTATACAGTTCCGGAATTTTATAATGTTTCTGTGGTTTCCATTATAACGTTTTGACGGTTTCCATTATCTTTTTAATTTGATGTTCAAAGTCCAAGAAAAAATAAATAGAAGCTTGTGACTTTTCGTCAAAATATATACAAAACATGCTGTCTTATTGAATTACTATCTCACTAAAAATATGTACTTGATTGTGAATAGATCGTGTACTGTTAGTATACCTGATAGAAGTTACACCAGATGTTGATAAATGGGGTATTTAATAGACAAACACATGAATGTCAAATTTAGTTCCTATTTATATACGCGATCGTTGTGAGTAAATGCCACATTCAATCAGCACCCGATGATGATCCTGGGTAATTGAATAATTTTATTTACATACGTACAATTCTCCAGCCACACTTGAAGGTTAAACAGTGGTGATGTTAAAGAACAAAATGGGTGCAAAGTTCAAAAATCGAAAGTTTTATACCGAAAAGAAGATTGACGACGAAGACTTTGAACTGCGTTCAAAATTTGTCGATATGAGTTGTCTATTAAGTGCATCTACCTGTGCAATAAATTGTTCTAAATATAAATTATAAATAGTTTATACATTTGTCAAAATGATGAGTACCGTTTTTACTTGAACAGACGCCGGACGTTTATTATAATCGAAATATTTTTAACTTGGCGTTTATTATCATTATAGCTCCCCCAAAAACGTTTTCAAAGAAAGATGACAGTTTCATGTGTTCGCCTCTTGTATTGTTTTTCCCCATTTTACTCCCCAATCTTGGACATTTTCTTTCAAAACTATATGCATATACACGCTAATAATTTCGGCGTATATTCAAGTTCAGACATTTATTATGATCAAAATATTTTTGACTAGGCGTTTATTCAAGATCGGCCGTTTCATAGACCTAAAACATGGGACTGTTAACTCAGGATTTATGTGCCAATAACTTTAAGTTGGTTTTATAGACCAATTTTTTATATCTCTAAAACTACTGAACGAATTGTTCTGAAATTTGTAACATTGATTTAAACTAATAAGAGAAATTTATTTATGAAATTTTAAAGTCATAGGTCTGTGACCTTTGATTCGAACCAGGTGAAAGGGTCCAAAACATCAATTTTGAATAGACTAGATTTAAACAATAATAAGAACATGGTTTCTTAATAGCACAACTTTTGCAGAACCATATGAACTTTAAAAAAGAAACTCTCTCACATTCTCAAGTCTGTTGATCCTGATATTTATTTCTAATTTAATTCTTAAAATCTGCTCCTACTTTTTTCTTAAAGATATAACTGAACTCCAATTGAAAAGTGGTGTTGTTTATAAATATACTTGTCAGGGAGATTCTGATATTTCATATATTGGAAAGACTAAGCGTCATCTTGGAAAAAAATCATGAAGATCTTAAAGTAAATAACTCAAATTCTCAATTTTTTGTCATATTCCAAATTGTCAATTTTGTACTAAACCTAAATTCAATTTTTAAAATTATAGATAATGCTAATAATGACTTTTTGCTTAAGATAAAAGAAGCCATATTCACATAAAATCAACTAAACCAAAATTAAATTCCCAACTTTTTAACTCTGGCTCTTATTTTTCTCTTAAAATCTTCTAATCACTTAATTATTTATTGTATATTTCCTCTTTCTAATCGTATTACTCTATATTCTTTAATGTACCAATTTATAATTTATATTTAAATCTCAGTTTCAATATTCCTGGCGAAATTATTTTGACAGTAAACGAAAACGTTTAAATGAAACTTATTAATTTTTTGTTATTAATAATAAGAACTTTTGATATTCAATGATTCAAAAATTATTTATCTCCTTTTAATTAACTCACGACACTAATTTATGTCTTCTCGAATTTGACCTATGTAGTAGGGCCGACAATTATAAATTTTTCACATCTAGACTGGTGTCTCAACAATTATGATAGATATTAATGCCACATTTGAGCATTTTATCACTACTGTAACTATCTTTCAAACAAAATAAATTTCTGTAATTATCTATTTTGTTACTGACATGTTAAATATTATTGCTTTTTCAATAATTAAAGTACCTATAATATTGAAAAATCAATAATATTAAATATTTAAACAGATTTGAATCCAGAAGAAACTTGAGGATACCAGAAAAAAGTCCCCAAATAATTTGTGATCTCCCTCCCCCCCCACACTTTAGTCCTCTCGTGCAGATGTTTTTCAATGTGCAACTAAAAACCTCCTAAACACTTTAAACATATATTTATAATGTAATACCAACAGATAGGAACAGGCTCTCAATCTATCCAAAAAAGTAATTTCAAGGTCCTACATGACGTCAGAGGCTATTCTTAGATCACCCAACCTAAAGATTTTGGAGTCAGACCTAACTAAGTTTTATATTTTGAACTTAATCAGATGTATTTATTAACAATAATAAATCTAGTTAAAATTTAACTAAAAACATAATGCAGAAATGTTCGTTATAGAAACAGAAATGTACCTATATAATTTTAAATCGTAATTTAATTTATTTTAATAAATAAATCCTAAACTAAGCATTTAGAGCCATATAATGTAATGTAATACAGATAGATATAAATATGTACCCATTCTATCTAAAAAAAATATTTTCCAATGTCAAATGATACCAGTATTACGTCATTTTTTCAAAATGGCCCCCGTTTCATTATTTAAATTGGTTTTAAGTGGGAAAGGTTTTATGACCTACAAATATATTACAAATCTATAGAAAATCACCATCAAACTATCCGCACAACAAATTTTAAGGTCATCTGGCGTCCCTTATGTATAACAGATGACGTCATAAATAGACTATTTTTAGCCAGAAGCGTGAGAAAATGGCATAAAAAATGAAGTTAGACATAAATGGAAACATTTATTCCATATAAATGTATAGGCCATACCGCTGAATTCGACCGCCTGTAAAAATTAAAACTAAATTCCTTATAGATGAATTTATTAGTTACCAAAGCACAATAAATACATGTATGAACATATGAACATATGAACATATATGTATGAACCATTTACAGAAATGAAGTGAAAACAATGAAATGTAGATATGCAGCTAATACATCTTATGACAGCCATAGTTGACTGACAAATGTTTACTGATGGTACTAGATTACATAGAGCCAGAGTTTTCTAGAAGTTCTGGGAGTAACTCAAAATTTATATTCTAAAGTCAATTTTCTATTCTTTTTATGTCATTATATTTGGTTGGTATGCTTTTACAAAGTAATGGAAGGAGCCAAATTAACCCAGAACGGTTCTGAGAGATACAAGCTATTTGATAAGTTCTTATAGCTAGCATATAGTTCCAATTGGCTCAAAATCTCATTTTAGATTCTAAAGACAAATTTTTATCATTGACAAGCTTTTGTAAGGCCTATAGGTAATGGTTCTGAGAGCTACTGAAAGTTATTTCAGAGAACAAAATGTGGCGCAAATTAGCTCAATAAATACCATTAAGTGCATGTATGAAATATTGAGTTGATTGGAGCCACATTGATTCTCAATTGCCTTCCAATTTAGCTTACTATTAGCTCTTCTTCTTTTCATCTATGACGATTGTGCCCTGGCCTGAGGACAAAAAAGCCGATTACCATCAGGAAATTCATGAGGCCGCCCGGGTCTAAGGCTTCCGAAGCATCTGCTTCTTACTGAGATGTAGGACTCGATAATGTGGGAGAGATAGTCGGTTATGCCTTAGTCATTTAGTGTTGACTTTAAGACTGTAGAAACTTTTTGAAATAAGTATTCTGGTGGTGGGGGTATGTTTACAGTCGCTGGCTTCAATAGGGATAGTGCTGCTGGTTTGGTTAATCTTATCTGCTACATCTGTCTTTTCGTTGAAGGTATACAAGAGTAGGAACTCCGGTGTTTATTTTTGAAGTGGATGATATTTTTCAATCATGTCATTTTGTTGACAATAAGGCCTTATTTAAGTGTGGCTATGACAGACTGCTAACACTGAAACTTATGACCGTCTCCCAGTCTTAGATGCAAGACCTGCAAGAAACTTTCATTTCGCTTTGAAACTACAGAAGATTTAACATGTACGACTGACTGCTTGGTGATAACATTGTTGTGAGTTATAATGATGTCAGCTCCGGCATTCCTTAACTATTGGAGTCATTAGTTCATACTTCAATAATAGCTTGTTTTAAATTTCTAATGGTATTAAGAACTTTGGCTCCATATTGTCCACAACCTAGGGCCAATTTCATCCAGCTCTTCTTTAAATGACACACTCTTTTAGTATTGGTGTTCAGGTATATTTTATTCGGGATTTGTTCAATGTTCTCTAGCATCTTTTTGCTCAAGTTTTCAGCCTCTGATTAGAATTTTCTTTAGCTGGATTTTAGGTTATTTGATGGCTTTCTCGGCCAAAACAAAGTCATGATGGGGATGCCTGTGTCTTCAAGGAGTATGTTGGTTGGTTGGTTTGGATGCTGTATTGCCTGTATTGATTCTGGCCTACCGGTTATTCTCACGTTGAAATTTATCCTTGTTACAATAGGGACTATCTGTAATCGATAACAGTTCTCACAAACTGGATGTAAAACATACGGATTTCTTTAATGCGTTGACCCCAGTTGACAAATATTAGAACCGTACTTGGTCGCTTTCATTCTTGCTCTTACTTTCTTATCCGATTTATTGGAAGTTTGTTCTTTGAAAGAGAGAGATTGAACGAAGGTGATACCTAGATAGACCCCATTGGGATGTATTTATCTCTCGGAAAAGAATCATTTTGGACACTTAAGCCTGATCTTGTGCATCAAATATTTTGAGCTAATTTACGGCATATTTTAACCTCTGGTACTTAGAATAATGAAATAACTTCCAGTAGCTTCAGAACCATTTTAGGCATCTTTGGGAACTTTCAATATCTGACAGAAGCATAACGGACGGTTAGGAATTTGTCTTTAGAATCTAAAATAAGATTTTGAACTGATTAGAATGACATGCTAGCTTTAAAAAATTATCAAAGAGCTTCGAAGTAGCTCTCAGAACCATTCTGGGTTACTTTGGCTCCTTTCAGTACTTTGTAAATGCATACCAACCGAATATAATGGCAAATTAGAAGAATAGAAAATTGTATTTAAACTTTAAGTTTGATTATTGAACTGATTGAAGCTATAAAATGGCCTCAGAGATTTGGCAAAATAGTTCCTCCTAGTAACTTTGAGAAATTCCGAATCTTTGGCTTGATCTAGTACCATCAGTAAACATTTATTTCTGTCAAAAGATGTATTAGGTACATATCTACAAATTGTAAATTACATGTATAGGGAGCAAATTGTTTCCAATTGTGTCGAAATATATCTTTTATGCAATTTTCTCATTGTTTTGGCTAAAAATGGTCTATGACGTCATCTTTTATACATAAGGGGCCCCAGATGACCCTGAAAATTTGTTTTGGGATAGTTTGGGGGTTATTTTCTATAGGTTTATAATATATTTATAGATCATAACCTTTATTCACTTAAAACCAATTTAAATAATGAACCGGTGGCCATTTTGAAAAATGAAGTCATATTGGTATCATATGACATTGGAAAATATGATAAAGTGGGTACATATTTATACCTACCTGCAATAAATTATATGGCTATAAAATACTTTGTTTAGGATTTATTCACTGAAATGAATTAAATTACGATATATAATTTTATAGCTATATTTCTGTTTCTATAACGAACATTTCTGCAATATGTTTTTAGTTAAATTTTAACATTATACATAGCCTGTTGCATTAGATTTATTATAGTTAATAAATACATTTTATTAAGTTTAATAAAAAAAATTGTTAGGTCTGATCCCAACGTTTTAGGTTGGTTGATCTAAGAATAGCCTCTGACGTCATGTCTAACTTTGAAAATTACTTTTTAGGATAGATTGAGAGTCTGTTCCTATCTGTTGGTAGTACATTATACATGTCTAAAGTACTTAGTTTTTTAGTTGCATATTGATAAACATCTGCACGAGAGGGTTACATTTTGGGGGGAGGGTAGTTAGTTCAGAAAAATCTAAATTTGAAACATTTCCAATAATACATTTTGGGGGGCTTTTTTCTGGTATCCTCAGGTTTCTTCTGGATTCAAATCCGTTGAAATAACATGTGAAGCACTTTCCCCGAGATTACTCTTTTCTGGCCATAGGTTTATTGGGCTAAATATAGCATTCAGTTTTAAATGTCTTAAAATATTATTGAAAATCTGAAATATTGATTTTATGGCTTAAATCTTTTTCCAAAATTCATGTTTTAAGGTTATACATATATTGCCCTCCATAAATTATTGAAATTTCTGATCGTTATCTGAAGAGAAAATTCCAGGTATAATTTGATAGATGTAGCTAGTGAAGAACATAGTTGGTAAAAAGGGAAGTATTACTGACATTATAAATGAGAATTTTGAATAGATACATCTTTCAATAATTTAACCTTGGCCACTTCATCACCTAGTTTGAAATAAAAATTAAACATTAATTTCCTCGATATCTAAAAGTGAACCTATACCTAGATAACAACAAAGTTTAATAAATTATACTCCGCCATTTTATAGCTATCTCAAACAATTTATTTTTCTTCTTGAGCCCATAACTACTGCTACTTTATCTATTAGCAAAATTTAAACAATTTAAAACACAACAACTATTGGCGGAATTTGGAAAAAGAAAAAAGTAAATACAATTAAATTGATATAGAGGCGGTTACTAATGGCTTGTGTTTCCGCTTTGACTTGATATGTGTACTATCAATATATTGATTAGAATATTACACGTAGCTCCTTACTAGGGTGTGCTAGGGTTTTCATATATCAAAGTAGAAATTTATCTAACTTAGGATAATGATGTACTTTTTGCATAATAATGGTGTTCAAAAAATGTTCAATAAATTATCAAACCGCAGTGCGATAGATAGGACAGCTTATTTCCGTCTTGAAATAATTGTTTGTCAGAAAACTTAGGTAAATTATTATGTTATGTAATTAATAATTGTTATGTCACGGAACCTGAATAACAATTCTAGGGGTTATAAGAGAACATTGATCTTTTAAAGTTAATGTAATGCGCATGGTGGATGTAATCAAAAATCGATTTTTATAAAAGAAAACGTTTGCCTGCGTTTACAATCCAAAACTATTTGTTCCATTTTCTTCTGACAATTAGCCACATGGGAAATAGGAGTCGTTCAGAATAAGCTTAAGCATTCTAAATTTAAGATTTCATAAAATTGGGACGATGTTGGTCAGTTTGATTATTACAAAATACAAATCACCAAGTCGAAGTTATGGAATGACGCAGGTAAATCTATCAACGACTTTGTAATGAACGAGTTGTCAACTTTGAATTCCAAGTTCATCTTGAGCCAATAATAAACTCAAATAAAGTTGTTTCATAGACTTGGAACTTCCAATCCAACTTGAAGTTTTATTTTCAGTTCTAACATTTGGGCCCAATACTGTGCCGATGTGTACTGTAAGCGAACCATTAAGATCTGCAGCTAAAAAGTTTCACTGAATTACTTAAATGTTAGGTACATATATACATATTTTTCATATACACATTATTTTTTCAGAAAAAACTATCTATGAAATATAAATGGGTACCTAGCTCCCCTCTTATAGTATTTTTTATAAAAAAATTAATTGATGGTATAATATCGTTATACCATTATAGAATAAATGTACTTCTTAACTGAATTATTTGTGTTTTTACAGTTGGCAGAAATAAATGCTACAAAGCAAATAATTATTAATTTTTTAAAAGACTATCTTGAGTAATCCGAAACTATTATTTATTCAGTAGCATTTTTATCTTTTAACAAGAATTTTTATTATCAAATTAATCTTGTACCTAATAGAGAGATGTGCCAAAAATGATTTTCTTTTCAAAATTGTGAAAAAAGATAGAAAAATTGGTTTTCTTGCAAGCGCTCCTAGCTGATCTTTGGAATGATTGATTCTTAGAATTTGAAACTTTTTGTTCTTTTAAGTAAGTTCGAATGACATCTTTATTCTTTGATATCTTATAATTGGGGTGTCCAAAAACAACAATTTCTTAGCTACATTTTCTATTGAAAGTGGTTTATTGTGTAGGTATATCTTTAAATTGTCTATATATTTTATACAATTGCTTTTAATCAAATAAAAATTCATTACTTTCGGGAAACCCTATTAGGTACATTATAAGTAATTTTAATACAAGACCCAGTAAACTACCAAAATAAAATACAATTATATACAGTTCCCACGGGAACTAATTAAAATTTAAATAATAACGAAATGAGCAAGTGATTTTAGTTTTACAAATTGGCGCTCTGTTTTAAATTGAAATACCTTCAAAGATTTAAATTTAAAATTGATGTAAAATTATTGGTCTCATAAACCAACAAAAAAGTGAACAAATTGAACAATGATTCTGCTAACTTTGATTTCTTCAATTTCTTGTAAGCCATATATCATGCTCGGATCAGAACAGTGACAGCACCTATACTGGAGGCTTATTCTAACAATAATTTAATTGCTAGGTATATAGCTGCCAATAGCCAGTATAATGTATGTACAAAAATGATTTCTTTTTATTTGATAAAGCACTTTTGCTTGTTTTATCAGTAAAGTTCAGCAATAATTTAGCAACATAAATCAATGATCTTCTTCCACTGATTAGGTAGACGAAGGTACTCCGAGGACTGCGCGCTACCACAACCAGTAAGGTGTCGTAATATTCAAATGATTGTGTGTTGTTGTGGTTCGTGAAGATATTTCGATGAAGTTTTCTTAGAAATCGATTATGGTTTCTACATACAATTCAAGACAAAGTAGTCATTAAGCACTGTCTAATAATAAAATGTATCCATGCATATTTAACCATTTTACATATTAAATATTTGCGGTTTTAATTATAGCAAAAATACAAAAAATGAGCATGAATTTAAAAAATAAAAATATTGATAAATGTTAATTAAAATTCTGATTAAAATAATGAATAATAGGTATTTTTGATATTCTTTTTTTAAATGAATACGCTATGATGATTAAATGCTCAGTTATTATACTGTACTTGTGATTAATAAACAATTAGTATACTGAAAATGTGATTAAAGCATAGTTGTTATACAGCACATGTGATTAATACACAGTTGTTATGTTGCCCTTGTGATTAACGCAGAGCTGTTATATTGTATCATTATGACTAATGCACAGTTGAAATACTGTATAATTATAATTAATGCACAGTTGAAATACTGTGCATATAATAAATGCATAATGTTATACTGCACACACGATCATTATACAATTGTTATATAGCACATATTTGATTAAAACAGATTTTTAAACCTAAAAGTTAAAAAATTACTGTTTTTAACAGTAAAATATAATTAACCTTTATGATTACATACATGCGCCCCTAGAGAAACTATATGGTTGAATAAAGACTGAAAATGAAACTACACCAAGAATGCAATCACAGTAAACACATTTATTTGTCGCCCCATCTGTCTTGATATGTTGGGAAATATGATTCTTCTTTTTTGTGTGTTATGGATTTCAACATTGTCTTCTAAATCGAAAGTAGAGACAATTACATTATGTTAAAAATATTGAGCTGATTTCAAAATTAATAAAAAATGTCTAAATTATTTAGGAAATTTGCGAATTCATGGGCAACCTAAGCGAATATCAAATAGTTATAGTTTGAAACTTATAGCAACTTGTATATAATATTGATACGTATCTATACGACAAGCCAAGTTGTAGATACGTATATGATCTCAATTTTCAAATTGCAATTTCGAATTTTATTTTTAAATGGCGTCAGAAGTGAAATCGATGGCTTTGTCTTAAGATGAACGCGGTACTTGGCAACATCCAATTGTTCACCGTCTAATTGAATCTGGGAGGGAGATCACCAAACTCGAAGTACTTGTGCTTGTACTTGTACTTGTTTCGTTCTCCTATCATGATGAGTGATTAATATTTGGCTTTTCAAATTGATATAATAAAAAGTACAACTTTTCCAATGATGTCGTCAAACTGATCGACAAAGATGGTTTAATTTTCTTCAATATCAGCATAGCTTCATAGCTAGTTAATCTTCAAAATGCACGCCATACTTTCTAAAACTAACATCATTGTTCCAATTGAGTCGGCAAATTAACTGGTACGAAATTGTATCATTTATATTTTATAAAGACTGGGGATATAAAACTATCCTACTATCAAGTATATGATTTGATATTGAATTGATCAGGCGGAAATGTTGTGTTCTTTAAAACTACTTTTTGAAAATTCTTTGTACTTTTTAGGAGATGACCACAAATATTTTACTAAATTTGGCGCCAATCATTTTGACCATTTTAGTAAGTAGCCCGGTGTGTACATTTAAGGGCAATAGAAGAGGTAATGTTTTGTCTACCATCCACCATTAGGTCCGTGCCGCTTATTAACTTTATTCACCACGAAGTTCGTAGTTTCTTTTGAAAAACTGAAGTAGAGAAACATCTGATTTAGTGCCATTTTCTCTCCAATGTTGTTTCTCCAACTTTAGAAAATATCGCGTATACAGAGTATACGAAAGTTAGTTGGTCTACAGCCATTTTTGGTTATAAATTGTAATTATTATAAAGATTTTATTCATTGTTATTATAATTATTTTATTTTCTGGAACTTAAATAGCATCAGAAGGAAAAATATAAGCTACCAGAAAGTAGATCTAGACTGGTTACATAGAAAAATGTTACATAATGAAATGCGAGCACGCGAATAAGAATTTTCCAGTACATAACACAATTGTATGTACATAATTTCTAACTTATGATTTAGATAACAAATATAATAATTAACATACAATAAAGAAATGCAGAACTTGAACCCCGCGTCCAAACCAGCGCCCTGAGACGCTAGGGGTTGTAGGTAGTTGGAAACCAAGGATGCTATTCCTGATTGTAGAATTATTTAAAAGCAATTGTTTTTTCAGAATTATTTATTTTCATTGTGCACAAAACTGTTGGACAAAAGTAGCAGACACACAGTTCCTAAAAAATATTTCATAATTTGTAAAGTTATTATCTAGAAATTCTAGCTATAAATTTACAATTACAGAACACTGGACAATCTAATTATTGATGCAAAGAAATAACGATAGATACATATTTAATATTTGGTAAACATTTTTACTTAGCTGTCTATTTATTGGTTTGCTGTTTATACTACTTGATCAACTACCATGATATGGAGAAAAGTCCATTTACAAACAAGTAAATTTTGTTTCTTTAAATTTAGGCAGCCATTAGTTTGACGCGGCAAAAAACTAAAGTACACAATCACGAAAACAACTATTCACTCAGTCTAATAGTTTATTTTAGATTAATTACATACAAATGAATAGCTAATTAGGAAAAGAAGATCGATAGAATACAAATAAATAGCATTTAGGAATCATTAGTTAATTATTTACACGGAATTGACAATACCTAAGTAACTATTCAAATATTGTTACGGTTTGTCTTTTATTAGAAGATAAGTATTTTTTTAATAATGTTATGTTTCAAATATCTTCTTTTTACTTAACACTAACCAAAAGTTATTGTTTGCCTATTAAACACATTTGAAACGTTATATGTGCGTATCTTTCTCACCATAAAACCATAATACCTAGGTAGTAGGTATACATTTCTTTAAAATGTATAATAACCTAATAAAGTAACCCAAACTTCAAAAAGTATTTCTATACTCTAATAAAATACTCAATAAAATTCTGATTTTCATCATTATTCAAAAAAGACAACAAAAATTAATATTTGCCTACAGCTGAAAGAGTACCAATTCCAATTTTTTGTCCAATATTGTGATATTTTTATATCTATAAGCTTCTTATCAATTTTTGTCAGCCCATGAAGATATAACAAATTAAACATTTGTTCTAGAGACAATCATATGTATGCATGAAAGAGCTGGAATAATACAGATAGATCAATACTATTGTTCTAAAAGTTCACTTATTTTAACATAATTACCTACCCCAAAATACAGATAATAGTTGTTTTCAAAAAAGAAAATTTTACATTTGCTTTGGTTGTATAGTGAATACAAAGTTTTGGGGGAGAAGGCAGTGAGTTTCTTATCTTATTGCATGATATTTTTATTCTGTTTTAATAATAACCAATTTTAGAATATTATTCAGTTCATTGAGTTGTGAAATTTGTATTTCGATGGCGTACCGTGTCACTATCGCAACAAAAAATATTTGTTAGTACAATAATTTGGGTGCCTAAACTACATATTTATTAATAAATCTCAAAGAGAAACTAAATAAAAATTTATTGCCGTGGAAGAACGCCCTTTTTGATGATCAATTGCATTTAAAGTCTTGCATGCCTCACTGTGCATGATAATGTGCTTTCGACAGTCACCAAGTTTCTATACATATCGTAATAGATATTTCTTAAAGATTGAAAAAAAGGTACGTTTATTACATTTCGGACAACTTGTATTCCATTTAACTTTAGGAGAAAAATCTAAATATAAATTATAGCTTCAAGCCAAGACAGCTAGAGACAGCATTGCTGACAGGGCTTGGTATTATCTGAATAAAATACATTTAAAGATTTCCTATAATATAAAATGAGCAAATGACAATTCGAAAATGTGATCTTTTCATATTTAATTAGACTAACTACTGGCACGTCACGACGAAATTTTATTTATGGAGACAATTTAGTTATAATTGATTGCCGTCCATTTAATTGGTACTTGTAGCTTAGAATAATATCACCTTCTTCTTCTTCTTCTTCTTCAATCGTCCAACGCGTCGATTTCCTTCAGGGTCCCATATACGACTGGCTAAGCCGGTAAACTCTAGGAACTAGAAGAAACAGGGGTTGTCTGTAGCCTCTTGGATGTTGTTGAGGGAGCCGATGGTTTTAGTACATTTGTTGAACAGAGCAGAGCAGTCAACAATTAGGTGATGAACTGTCTCCATTATTCATCATCTGGCAAAGAGTGCCATCTGGGGAGTTGTGTCCGTGAAATTTGTTCTTGAAGGCTCCTGCAATCGGACAGTTGCCAGTCCAAATTTGGTGGATTAAGGTCTCCTTTCTGCTCTCCTTTTGGTCTTGGTAGAATCGGCTTTGACACTTGGAATCAAAGATTTAATAGCAGCCTTGACAGTGTTTAATATGGTTTAGGATGTTTTGTTGTGCCAAATTGCAAGAATGCCAACCCGAGGTTAGTTCTAAATCTAAAAAGTTCTCAGAATTATTATCGCACTTTTTGTGTGTAACATATTATTTTTTATCTGAATATTTGGCCCGACTCGGTTGAGATGCCCATGAAGTGATCCATGGTTTAGAATAGTTGGAAGCGTAGATAATCCAAAAGCTGACTGACACAATAAATTGTTGTTTCACTTAATTAAAAGATTCAACAGTAAAATTAATATTAAAATTTATTACCTTAAAAAATTCAACGCTTTGATGTCTTATAACCAGACACTATTCTAATAATTTCTAATTTTCTATTTGCATATTGAGATTGAAACGTCGACATTCTTCCATTGTACACATTTTCGTAGGTAGTTTGTTTAATAATAAACGCTTATGATCTTATCTTCAATATATTTTAATGTAGTGTTTATAATATTTAAAAGCCAATGATAGCAAACTCAGAAGAAGGACTACAAAACCTTATAGACAGCTTAAATATAAAACCGAAAGATTTCAACATGAAGATAAACTTAAAGAAGACAAAGGTAATGCGAGTTTCATGAAATGGGCAGGATCAAATGAACATTACACTCAACAATCAACAAGTTGAACAAGTGAAAACCTTCAAATATCTTGGAGCTAAGAAGAAAATCGTGAAGACAATTATAGCACTATATGGAACGGAAACCTGGGCATTGCAAGAAAAATGAAGCGCTAGACATGTGGATTTGGAAAAGAATGCACCAGATAACATGGAAAGACTTGAAGCAGTGGCGGATCCAGGATTTAAAAAGGAGGAGTGGCTAGGTAAGGGCACATATTTGTGAACGTTTTTGTAATTTATCGTTATTTTATTTTTAAGAAAGCGCTGTGCATGGAGTACCACATTTATAATAATAAGCAAATATTCTTAGTGTTAGCGAATATGATCACTGGAATATGATTTTTGAAATAAAAGGTACTGTGAGTATATAATTAACAAAAACTGGAATGTTCTATGGGGTAAAGGTAAAAGGTATGATTTCTATGCATTAGCATAGCAGAAGATATAGTCCGTGAGCCAGACCAAAAGTAATGCTCCGGCGGGGGGAGTAATTCTCACTATGATTTTCCATTAGACCAATG
>JAUYWI010065487.1:0-15167 GCA_034780595.1 Parotoplana pacifica
TGAAGACATCAAAGATTGGACGAATGGAACAGTGATGGAAGCAAGGAGAAGAACAAAGGACCGTCGATGCTGGAGATCCGTGGTGCGAGACATGTTTCGCGGACTTGCAAACGCCGACAACGACGATGCTTGAATGATGATGATTGACAGAGTTGCAAAATATTAGCATAAAGTTTTCCAAAAACATAAAATATTCAAAAGTATATTAATAGTAGTAAATTTAATATAACAATCACCCAATTATGGTTATTTAAATGGAGAAATAGGATCCAAATAATGTGTGGACATTATAAAAAAAAAAAACATTGATGCTGTGCAGTTAAAATACCGAAATAAATGAAAAAATAAATTATACGGCAATTAAAAAAATTGGACTCTTTTCCTGGACCACTCGCTTTTGTTAGCTTTAAAATTTAAAAAATAATTTAGTTCATGTACCTACCGAAATATGTAGTTTTTTTAAATTGAAATGGTGGCTGACCTTTTTTAGAAATAGAATCATTATGAAAATCCTAGATAAGAAAAATAGAATATTTAATTTTCTAATAAAATATGAAAAGTTCACTGGAATGCTTTCATATTAGCCGTTGTTCTTTATCTGATAAGTTATTAGTAAGCCAAGTAAAAAATCCAAAGATAGAAACGACTAGGTAAATAGACTAGACATTTTTGTGTTATTTATTCCTCAATCTTTATGATAATTCGATAATTACATAGAACATAGCTATATAATGGAAAATAATGAATTATGAAAAAAATAAAATCAATGTATCGTTTGACTTATGAAGATCAATGGACAATAAAATTGGACGTTGATTCATGCTGTAATAGAAAATAAAAGAAATAAAATTAAAACCAATCCAATTTAGAACTAACTTTTAGTGGCAAAGAAAATATTTTAAGACAGCGTGATTTTTCATTTCAAAAACTACCTAACGGAGTAGTTGACATAACTTGGAAATTATGACCCATTGGAGTTGTTAATCATGCGGTTGGGTCAAAATGGCAAAAAGATACTTTTTTGAAAGAAAAATCAATCCTGAAGTCAAACAATAATATAATTGATTAACCACCGATTGAGCTATATGACTCTCGTAAGGGGGGGGGTACACCCCCTTAGAATATCATATTTCCTGTGCATAGATTGGGCTAAAATTTGGTACATAGTACCTTGAAATGTTTTAGGGTAAATGACTCTTTTTAGAGAAAAAACGATGATGTCATAGAGGGTCAAAATTTAAAGTGTGTCCGATTGATTTCAAATTTTCAGTGTAAGTCCATTAGACATTCAGTACTGCAAATCCATTTTTTTAAATTGTATTTTTTTAATGATTTAATATTATATTTTACATCATTTTATAGTCATTTTGGAATAAATGTAATTGACAAAAACAAGTTTCAGAAGAATCGATTTTTAACGCTTGACTATGTCTCGGTTAAAACAACAATAGCTCTAAAATACCAATGAAACATCCTAGTTTGCTCAATTCTGAGATTTATAATCTAGAGAAGTCATCTAAAGGTATAAAATTTTGAGATTCCTCACATTACAAATTAATTTATCTGAAATTCCAAAACCACTAGAAATGACCTAGAAACTAATAATAAGCTATTATAAATCAAATAAAGCAATTTATAAGTGTAACGAAATTCACATAAAAACAAATAAAATTATATAGACCTGTCCTAGCATGGTGGGCCTCATAAACCAGCAACCATAAAGTTTACAGTCATAAATGTCGATCCCCCCCCTAAAATTGACAATCAATAATTTACTGAATGCCTAATTTAGTCTGCAGATTGAGCTTTGCAATGTTAACAGCATGTGCAAATTTCATAGAAAACAAACTATAAATGCTTAAAGTTAGCCATTTTTCTAAAATTGTTTTTCTTTCCTTATTTCTTCAACACACCGATAATAGTCCCTTAAAGGGAATCTGAATTGGTGATCAGATTAAAGATAATAATTCATTTTTAAATATATAATATCTTTATTTTGGTCAAAAATATTATTCCAAATATTTTTATTAATATTTAAAGATGTGAGTTTTAGGTACCACTAATAAATTTATAATTTTTATACTTATTTTCGAAAAAGGCAATGGAAATCGCCGACGAGTGCATAAAGTAAAAAGCCAAGGCCGCTAGCATGGACACTACAGGGAGTTGAACAGACCGTTTCAAAGAGAAGTAGCAAAGATAAAGAAATATCTGTGGATAGATTGAAAAAGACATATCAGAAAGCAAAATGAAAAACGTTTTCATGGGAATACATCAAATTTTGAACAGATTCTCAAATCAGAACGGAGTCATTAACGATATCAACGGAATCACTCTAACAGAAGAAAAAGACATAAAAGCAAGATGTCAAGAGCACACTGAGAAGCTATATGAAAAAGATAACAGAATTACTCACGAAATAATCTATAAAACTGTCGGTTACTTTTTGGAATAATTTTCGATAATACTTTTTTCTATAAATACTGTTTGTGTTTTTGTTCAGTAACTTTTCTATTTTTGTTAATTAACATGTTTTCTGTACAAAAATAGAAAAGTTACTGAATAAAAAACACTAACAGTTTTATCGAAAAAGTAGGCACTAATTAGCCGACAGATTTATATAGAGAGAAAATTGAATCTTGAAAATTGGCACTACTTTGTGAAATTACTAATCGAGTAGGTAATAATTATTCAGTAGAAAGGAACTATTATATCATTACCCACCTTTCTATCGGCTAAAATGGTACTCCAGTCTTTCGTGCTAATCAAGTTAATAGCTGTCAAAAGAATGTTTGTGGCCATGTCAGCATTTTTCTGAAAGATAGCAAGGACATCGGCTACAGCGACCTGGGTAGACATAAATAATAAAAGTAGGTACAACAAATATAATTGTATTCATGTGTAATCTTTGATATTACATGCCTATTATGCTAGCTGTGAATAAGGAGCTGACCATACACCCCTCCCTCCCCGCCAAAGATTTTTTGAAATTACTTGAAAATAACCGAAATGATTTCATTAAATTTGGAACCCATTCATCAAATTCTCTAGCAGTTTTTTGTGTAAAATGCTTTAGAGTCCGATCCAACCTTCTAAGGTCACGTGACAGCTCTCTGATAAAAATGAGGTAAGGCCAAAATGTACTTTTTGCAAAACACACACTCTATTATTCAATATAAAATAATTCTCAAAAAATGGAAATATTTAAACTAAATAGATGTTGTAATTTTATTCATTTACAAAGCTTTGCTTACACGGCAGTGAGGAAGTGTAAAGAGGCAAACCAATAGGAAGGCAAGTTTATTGCAGCTAGCTTCATGTCATAGACATCGATCTCTATAGGCCTCAATGCCATGTATGTTATGTTGTTTTGTAAAGAATGAAAATAAACAGCATCAATTCACATAGTTTCATTCTTTTTTGAAAATTACAGTGCCGATATTCCAAATTTTTGAAAATATTGATTGGCACATCAATTTTTTATCTGATATGTTATTAGATAATTTTATCCAGTGATTCTGGACATGAAATCATTTCAAAATCACTATTAATGACATAAATCAATTAGAGTCATTTATATGTGAAAGAATTCACTTTTAAAAATCAATTTTTATAGTCCTGCATCAGTATGGTGGGCCTCAGAAACCAGAAATCATAAAAATGAAGCATCCAAATTGTAATGCTTTCCTAATGCTAAAGCTCAAATTTTAACGAGGCTGACTCATTACACTCGCGAATGCATATAATCATCAAAAGTGGAAATCACAAGCACAAATTAGTTAGCTTGAAAATGTTATGGTTTACAAAATGATCAAAACTTTATATAATTAATTTTTATTGTAAGAGCGAATCATCAAAGCTCGAATAAATCAATTGATTAGATCAATTCTTACAGATTTTTCGCTTTCTCTCCAGCTATCATAGTCAGTGACCATTGCAAGAGTAGCATAACATAATCCAAGTTCTTTAGCTAAAACCACCTCTGGTACACTTGTCATGTTTATAACATCAGCACCCCATTGATGCCATAATTTTGATTCAGCACGTGATGAAAACCTTGGCCCCTCTATGGTTAACACACAACCGCGTTTGTGAAGAGAAACATTGTGCTGTGAAGCGGCTTCAATAAGGACCTAAATAGTACAAAAAACATTATCAGGTAGCATCAAAATTAGAATGATCAAAAATGTTAGTTTCGAGTTGAAACGTTCATGACAGCTTTAGATATCTGTGCAAATTTAGAGATAATTGAAGCACTTTTTTAATCAATATTTCCCATTTTTACTCTTGTACAGTTAGTTCACTGATGCCTAATAATCAAATTTTCAAATTCAGTCAGAAACAAGATACAGATAACAAATTCATTGTGACTACATGTCACGGGATTATAGATATCAGTGTATATGATTGAAATTTGTTAACTGCTTTAGTCCAAAAGTAGGTACCTACTTATGAAATATATGTAGATCTTTAGTTGCAATGTTAATATTTCACTTTGATTAACACTTGAAACAGAATCAAAACCAATCAATAATATCAACAGAACAAGTTTTGTTTTATTTTTCCAAAAGGTAGTTCAAACATAGGTGCCTGACATGATATTAGTTAACAGAAACGTGATTGCACAATAAAACTGGATTCGTATATAAATGTTAGTTAAAAAAATACTTAGCTGCAGTAACAAGTTTTTCATGAAAGCAATTTATAGACGTTATGCGAACTAAAATCATTATCGAAATTACTGATTTTTTATTGTTTTGATAATATGTAAAATCATGAGTGAGGTGAAGACCACTAATTAAAATGCAATATGAGAACATTTCTAATCTGCATAAGTTTCTTATTTAAGTACAGTATTTAAAATGAAGAAGAAGAATGTATTTCCTAAACTACTTGACCGATTTTAATAACATTTGGCATAATTCTAAAGTCAGGTAACATTTCCACCTTTTCATGAGAAAGGTCAAGATGGTCCATTTCAACGATCCTGGCACATTTGGAAAGGCCTTTCTGACAAACAAACTGACATATATCCCAAAATTATCTTTATTATTGTCATAAACAACTACAGAATTTTTTATTTACGCTTAGAATAAATACTCAAAAAATATTCAATTCTGAAAGATTATTTAATAAATAAAAAAGGTAAAAAAAATTATGATAGTTTTTTTAAAATAAATTAATTGGCCACAATCATTTAAATATTCAATAGGTATATTTAGATGATAGGGAAAAAAGAAGAAAATTCAGTTACTCTAGAAATTCTATTTCAGTGACCAAATTAATCAAAGACAATAAATTACTGTATGCTTTGTAATGTCTATCAATAAATTTCCATAAGAAATTTGTACTAAAAATCCATTTTTACAGACCTACCCCAATCTTTTGATTGTCATATCTTTGGAACTATAAAAATGCAGTATCTCAAAATCTAATTAGTAGTTTCAACCTGTCTTCACGTCCAAAAAGATTGGACCGGTTCTCAAACCAACAGAAAAGAAACCAGCTCTTGTCTCAAATCACAGCGTGGTATACAAATTTAAATGCAGCAGGTGTGATGCCAGCTATGTCGGCTACACATGTCGACATCTCTACCAACGCAGAGAAGAGCACAAGAATTCAAGGATGGTGAACACCTCAAGGAGCATGATTCCATCTCTTTCTCTATTTTGTCTTCTTTTGTGTAATTTTTATAGCTAGTTATTGTGTTGACTCTTATAGTATTAAATATTGATCTATAAACTGTAATCATGGATTCTCTAGACTTCAATGCACTGTGTATAGACATATTGTAGACTCGATACTGTACTATAACTTGAAAATGTTATCATGATTCTTTCTTTTTTAATCTCAAAATCTATTAAATAAAATGTTTCATGTCTGCTAGATTATAAATCTCAGTTTTAAGCAAAATAAGACGGTTCGTTTAGATAACAAAAATATCAATAAAATTCAACAGGTTTGTTTTAAAAAGAAATGATATATTTGTTTAAAATGAATGAAAACAAATTTTAATATGACTTAGTCTAGTTTATTTGATAAATGGTTGGGGGGTGAGTAGGTGTCCTATATTAACTAACAGCCTATGTAAAAAAGAAAAGCTGGTTTACATCAACGATGAATAAAACATGACGCTGTCATTTATTCATGATTTTATTGTACTTAAATTATGACCAGCTAGTAGGTACTCTAAAAATCATATCTTCTGTGAATGGTTGTGACTGAGATTTGTTAAACAGTAGTCTCTCAGAAAGATTAATCTATAGAACTTTTTTTTTAAATGTTATCTAATTGACTCAATTTTAGTTAATCGGTACACTATGAACTAACAAGTAAAACAAATCCTTTTATTAAAAATCTATTAGCCAAAATGATTTTGAACAGTTTTAATTTCTAAATGAAACATCTCTTTGTATTCATATTTCAGATTTATACTTAACAAGCTATTAAAACTAATGCATCATAAGGCTCACTTTTCTGGTTGCTGATCTACGGCAGTCACGGGGGGTGGTCAATAAAAATTGAATTTTTAAAATTGTGGTATTTTTATCAAACTAATAAATTCGGGTGATTTTAGAGTTCAGACAAAAAACATACAAAACCAAAAACACCACAACAAAATCATATATATTTTATATACTAAGTCAAGCTGAGCCTAGAGGTTGAAAAGTTTTGCGAGGCAACGATTCGAATCCTGCCCATGGTGTACATTTGATTACCTGTGATAATGTTAAATTAACAGAATCTTTGTTGGTAACTAAGTTCAATCAGTTGAGTCGTTTGTAAGCATTGGTGATGAACATTAAAAGGGTTGCACACCACCCCTCCATTACCAGTGAACGGTTAATTGAAATTATTTAAAATGTCAGTTATTTTTCCAACTTAGACTGAATACCATAAAATAATTTTCATTTTTATGATGTATCTGTTAACTGTTTACTTTTAATATATCAAATAAACTAAACTGATTGATACAGAATCTTGTTTCCATTCTTTTTTACGCTTTGATCATCCACTTATACACAATAAATATTATTATCTTCAACATTTACTATTGTTTACCTGTCTGGTTGCTTCACAAAATGGATCAGCCATCGGAATATGGCATACACCTTCTAGATGTCCTGGTTCTCCATCATAGAATGTTTGTATACGACGCTGAGTTCTATCAATGAACTGATCAAGTACAACAAAGTCACCAGGATGCATGCCCTCCTGCAAGCCTCCACACGCACTGGTAGCCAGTATATGGGTACAGCCTTCTTCTTTTAATGCATACAAGTTCGCTCGATAGTTGATCTTTGTAGGATTAATTGTGTGGCCTCTACCATGGCTGAAAATAAAATGTAAACATTAAAAAAATCCGAGTGCTTCATACTTTTTCTCACTTTATACTCGCAGCACTAACTTCAATTAATTATTTCGCTTAATTATGAAATGAATCTGACAAAGCTTTATCCAAAAACAAAATTTGAGGTCACTGACTGGACCTGGCTCCAGTTAACATATTACAAATCTTTGTTTTACGGAAATCTAATTTTAATGACTAAATGAATTCTAGAAATTGCTATAGACCCATTTAATTGTGATCAAATTCGTCTTTGAAAAAAATCTTCTATATAGTGGCACTCTTGGACCTTCAGAAAAATGAGACATGTCTTTTCTAATACCTTCCTAAATCTCAGATTTGAGCAAAATAGAATGTTTCATCTGGAGTTTAGAGTCGGTTAAGTGACTTAGGCAAAACCTATGGATTCAGATTACTTAGTACATACTGTATTTACCAAAGATATTAAATTATATAGATTGCCAATCTGAACAAAACATAGATTCATATTTCTCCACTGGGGGCCATCATTAAATGAGAATAAACGTTTCCTACCTTAAAAACTATGCTATTACACGGCCGGAATATTAGTCCTTTATCATCTACTTGATAATGCACTATGTATGTAGTTTACAAATCATCATTTAGTTATTATTATTTAACATTGAAAATTCTCATGCTTTGACTTGCTTTATTCTGATCAGAGTTAGAATGCCAATCTAGCCACAGTTTAATATCTATCATTGTAAAAGTAAGTTAAATTTGTTTTACAAAATAATCAGTTACTATGAAACATCCCAAGGTATATCAGGCCTCCCAGCGTCGAGCAAAAATAAATTTTATGATATTATGATTTTCAGAAAAAGTTTTTATGATATTTTATGTTTCATTTAACAAATGTATCTAAAATAAAAACTGAATATGCATACAATATAAAAGCTTACAAATACTGAGTAAATAGCTATAACATTTATCATATAAATGAATAGTAATCGTATGGTACTACTAATTAGAAAGTAGGTATGAATATTTAAGAATGTGACACAGATACATGACAGATTACCAAAATCAGGCCAAAAATCATGCCATCTGAACTTTCTATGCCTTCTTTGTCTCCTTAATTATTTCTCTTTCTTCAGTCAATTCAATCACCCATTCAAACCCATTCTAATGGTGACTGTGTCTTTTGAACCTGAACTCTTGAAATTGTGGGTTGTTTCAAATGTTTTTAAAGTTTCACATTGTCATCTGAAATGGATTCCTCTGCAACTGATATCCCCATTTTTGCAGTGAAATACTTTTGTCAATTGCAACAATATCAGTATTTTCCTATTTGTTTTTGCTAATTGTTGTTTTTGCAATTTCTGTCTGGCGTTTTAATTCATCTTCCATTTTCACCTCAAGATCTGCTGTGTACCTCTGGTAGCTGGTTTTGACTGAAATAAGTAGCTTTCAAAAAGCTTCCAGCATGGATAATTGTATCTTTGAGAATTCGCAATCAAATGAGTGTCTCTATATCAAGAGAATTGCCATGGGTGACAAGCCTGATTCTGGCGCTGCATTCCAATCACTTAAGAGTCAACAGTCTTCACTATTGCAGCCAGAAGTGAATGCTTAACTTTACCAGTTTCATCTTTCATTTGCGACACTTCTTGCCAATACACATCAATCCTCTTCATGTTTAGAGCTTCTGGGGTGTTGTTAGTGGGACCAAATTGAAGTCCAAACTCTTCATGAGCATGTTTTTCCAGTAAAATTCTTGCTTAGCATTGACATTTTTGTATGAAACATTGCAAATGATGGTAACTTTTCATCACATTCATAGTGTTTCCATTCGTTTCTAATGTTATAACACAGTTCTTCATGTGAGCCTGAATGGTCAATAGTATTTTGAAGAACCTTGTTCAAAGGTTCCATAATTTTCAATGAGTTCAGTAATTTTATTGAATGCATTAGAAGTGTGTCGTTTCTCTGGATGGATAATTTGAGCATCCTTTAAAAAGTTGAATCAAATGCAATAAAGAAACTGATATTGCATAAAACTGCAAACAGGTTTTGCGAAATATTTTAGCATCCAGCTCCAAAACGCCATCTTCATTCAGAAAATGTGTACAATATAAAAATATGAAATTACTAAAGTAATAAATCATAAACGTCATAACTGTTTGGTTAATTTTATTATCACTTTAACATATGACTTTGATATTCCAACTGATTAGTGGAAAGAAAGATTGGAACACATGAAGAGATGTACATACTCTTCCTAAAATTTAAAAATACATCAAAATTCTCAATTTTATGCTATTTGATGCTATTTTTCAAAATCTCAAATTTATGAATTTAATCATCGCTGGGAGGCCTGACATTTATATGTACCAAATTTCAGTCCAATTCAATCATGAAAAGTATGATATTCTAGCTAGGGGGAGTCAGTGATATATGTCAGTAGAGGGTAAGTAAGTAGTCATTATTCTAATAATCATACCTAATAAGTCATGACTCAGGGAAATAACTTCTAATTCATTGCCAAGTTAAGTGAAGGAATGTCAAATTTGACCCCTTCACATGACCTCTAGTGGTCACTAGTCAACTTGATGCAACTTATGATGTATCGTACAGAACTTAGTTCTCATACCTCTATTATATGTTTTGAATATTAACATGACTTTAATGATTAGATTGCCCTCTTGGCTCTCAGTCTGAATCATGAAATACATAATTCACAATATCATAATTAAAGAATATTCTTTAAATAAATAATCATGAGTAAATACTGAAACAAACCATATTATACATAACTTAAATTTAAAAAATAAAAATACAACAGCTTACCGTGCAAGTAAAACACAAGGAATACCATTTATTTCACCTTCTAATAAAACATCACTAGGCTCTCCATAAGGTGTTGAAACAGACTTCTCAATTTTGTTTTTAAATAGGTCAAGTGAATTTAATCCACTTCCACCAATAATGCCTATCTACAAAAGAATGATAAAGTTACTGATTTAAATAATTTAAAAAAATATGTATGTAGATCAATTTCCATTATCCTAGTTTATTTTAACACTCTTTAAAACAGACATTCATTTTCATATGCTGAAATGCATTATCATTATTGGCTAGAAAAATCAACAACATTCAAATTCGTATGTTAAAAACAGTTAACATTGGCTGTTATTTTTCCGACAATCAAATTCGAAAATAGACATCCAAATTTGTTAAAGCAATGTCAGATACACCAAGTAAAGTGGGTAGTTACTGTATAATTCTAATATAGAAATTTACAGATAACACAATATATTAGAAATGCAAATGATTGATAAAATTGATAGAAACTTTATAAAAAATGTACAATAGTAAGTATACAGATTTAACTTAGGTTCTTAGATACTTTATTATGCATTAAGTATTCTAAATCTTTACAAAGTTGAATGTAGTTTTTAAGTTGCTTCAGATCTTTAGTATTTTTGACATAATTATAAGATTGAACAGTGATGACATTGTTGTATTATATATTTGGACAACACAAAGTAGAAAATTCCTATTTTTCTTGTATGTTACTATACATGTAAATAGGACTGACTATTGCTTCACAGAAGGATTGTCTCAAATTTATTTTAGTCAGATACTTACCAAAGATTGAGTCTATGTAATCAGTCAATAGCCAGATGCCTATCAAACAGATATTAGTAGTTTGGTGGCATAGTCAAAAATTAGTTACTAAATAAAAGCATCAAACTTTGTCAACAAATAGATGGTCTTTTAGGCAACAAAAAATTCCTATTGCCAGCTGTCTGATCAAATGACCTATCTGTAAAAATTTAATTTTTAAAAATTTTATATTTGGATTAAACAACTAATATTACACAAAGTATTAAAATTTTAATTTGATATTCCAATTATAAATTGGTTTATTTTAAGATGGTAGCCTAGTACCCATGCAAATATCATTTGCATCACACACAAATTTCATTTTGATCAAATGTCATAATTTGTTAAAAATCATACTTCCTATCAAGACATAAGTAATATTATACTAATAATATTTTGTTTAAATATACTGACAATCACTATTTTAAAGAAAATCAATATTTTTGGCTAAATTCATTTAAATGACTGTTTATATTTCTAATTATGTTTCAAAAGATTGGTTGTCTGATCCCTTTAGTTCTAGGTCTATGAGGGCCATCATATTATGGCTTGGGCAATAAAAAAACCAATTTTTGTTCATTTTAATGTTTAGCCAATTTAATTATTTTAAATAAATCTACCTCCAACAATTAGTAAGGAGATTGCAAGTATAATTTTTATTGCCTTACCAATATTATATGACCTAATCAAAGCAGGATTGTTTTAATGATTATCTACAGATAAAACAAAAATATGATAATTTAATCAATGCCATGAAATGTGGAACCAAGCTAGTCTACACAAAAAGGGTGACACTCTTATTTAGCAATACACCAAAGAAAACAATCCCCAATGGGAAAAAATGTCAAAAGAGATAGAGACAAACCTTAATAACCTTAAGAAAGAGTGCTCAAGCTGTAATGGTAACAACACCAATGAATGCAGCAACTTTACAATCCAAGAACTCAAACATGCTATTCAGAACCTCCACATAAATAAAGCTTCAGATGTAAATGGAATCTCGAATAACATGCTGGCTTACCTACCTAAAGTCCTCTATTAAGTGTGGAAGAACTTCTAAGAATCTTTAACCTATCCTGGAGAGAAAGCAGACTAACAAAAGGCAAATATCATCCCCATTCTCAAGAATGGGAAACTTGTGAATGAGACCAAATCTTATGAGCCAATCAGTCTCACAAGTTGTGTGTGTGTTAACTAATGGAGAGGATGGTACTCAACAGACTAAATCATTTCATAGAAAAGAACAACATCATCAGACCAGAACAAGTGGGATTCAGGAAACACAGACTACTTCCTCTTCTCAAGCTGGAATATGGAGGCAAAATGGGCTGGTAATCTGACACTCAATGGAACACAACTGCAAAGGAAAGATTTCTTAAAGTTCCTTGGGGTGATGTTTGACCAGAACTTATGCTTTGGAAAGCATGTCAAAAACACCATTAAGAAAAGCCAAATCAGTTGCCAATGTCAAATGGGGTAGACCTTTGAAAGACTCCATAGTCATTACATTGGTTAGGATTGATCAGTCATTAAATATGGTGCAGCAGGATGGATGCCCAACATCAGCAAACTGAACATGGGATCCCTAGAAAGGAACCAGAACAAGGCTACTAGAATTATTTCAAGCTGTAACAGTAACACTCTGATTCATAAACTTCCCACTGAAATCAGTCTGATCCCCATCTGCAAAAGAAGTAAAATACTTGTCAGCTTTGCTAAGGAGAAGTACAGAAGAGACTTCAATGATCAACCTTTTTTGTTGAGCTAGATTTTTTGAGTGGCCTCTGCCAGAAATAAAAAGTAGAATAAGCATTTTTTTATTTTGTTGGACATTTAATTTACTCAGTATACACCCCAGGTCAATATAAATGCTGCCCCCTGTGATTTTGAACATTTTTGTTATTATTTTCATGATCATATCTTTCTATCATGTTTAAATTATCTAATATTAATTTATTTATTGTTATCATCATGATTTTAATCAATCATGAAGTGGAGGCCCTAAAAAGGGCCATTGTAACATTCTCAATGGGAAGGAAAGGGACAAGGAGTCAGAACTTGTTTGCTCCACCATGTGCATCAACAACCATTTGGAGACATTGGGGCATTGATTCCAACAGTGATATGAACTTCTGTTCAGGAATATCAGGACTTTGTTCCACAACTGATTTATGGATCTAATTTCAAATTTGTCAAACTGCTGTGTAATGTCAGACCAGAGGTTCTCAATGGGGTTGAGATTGGGAAACTGAGATGGCCATGGAAGAGTTGTTATGCCATTTTCCTGCAGAAAAGAGATTGTTAGATGAACAGTGTGTGCAGTTGCATTGTCCTGCAGGAAAGTTATGTTGTGGCAAGAAAATTGAGAGACAGAACATTATCCTAAAGTATTTCTACATAGGCCTGGGCATAAACCTTCTTAGGCGCTCTTACAATAGCATGATGCCCATGCCCTGAAAAGCCACCCCAGACTATAATCTTCCCTCCAGAAAAATGAACTGTTGGCTAAAGCTGCACTAGACTCATAGCTGTTCCTCCTCTCCTCTGGATGTACCACCATTGATGAGACTGCATAAGGTGGAAAGGACACTCATAGCTAAAAAACACCCTCTCCACTGGTCCATAGTAGAGTTCAGCCTTTCACAGGCCCATGCAAGGCTGGTAGTTCGATGATGTACTGAGAGTAATGGTTTCTTCTTAGCAATGAAACCATGAAGTCCCCATTGATTCAACTAAGTGACATTTCACAGTGCTAATAGAGGCCTGAACACCCCATCCCTACTGAAGACTCTGGGCAACTGAAGTGGGCCTGGCAGCAGCCATTCATACCACAGCCTGTCTTGATGCTCAGTCGAAATACAAGGTAATTGGAGATGGTCAAGATCATCAACTGACTGACTGGGTCCTTCTAAGCTTGGCTAGTAACCACTGAATTGTCCTTCTATCGATTCCAAAATGTGCCTTGAGAGCCAATACAGACATTCCTGCCTGCCTAAGAGCCCCAATTTGGACGCATTGGTTGTGTTAAAAGGGGCATGATGAGACAAACTGGTTTACACAACTTAAATAACCCATTGAGTATTCTTAATCATATTGAGAGACACCCCATTGAGTTAAGCAAACATTATTACATCATACCTTATCATATCCTGTGCTATCATTCATGAGCTATAGGTGGCAAATTTGTGTACAAGACTATTGACTGCAAACAACTAATATAGTTTGATTGATGTGCAAAACACACTCACACACATGCATATTCAGCTTTCACAGCCTCCAATTGATTAAGTAACAATAGTATCTGCATACACCAAAACTAGGTCTCCTCACTCTATGGCTACACAAGGAGTCTGTATATAGGAAAGATAAATTTAGGATTCTAATGAGATGTAATATTAGTACATTAACATTGTAGTCCAAAATAGCATTGTACTTTTACCTAAAAATGTGATTGTGTCAGTAAAATATTAAAAGAAATGGTTAAAATCACAGGGGGCAATGCCACCTAATGTAGGAAAAGCCAGAAGATACTTATTAATCAAATTTACACTTTAAAAACTAAGTTTAAAAGTTATTGTTTTTATGTATAACACTTTAAAGTATTTTATTACATGTAGTGATTTGTCACTAGTATAAATATAAAGTTCATGGTATTTTATTGTTTCTAACTCAGAGAAATAGATACATACCTTTATTATGAATATATCTACTTAGTTTCTTTACATAATTTCAATGGTTGAAACTGTAGGTGTCATCTACTATGCTGGAAGACTAACCTAAAACAATGCTTTATTAAAAATGTTAGTATATATAAGTAACATTAGTCATTTGTTTTTGTTACCTGTTTTTTTGGATGACAAATGTAGAGATAAGTAAATTAAATAATTCTTATTATGATAAGAATCAAATAATGCATTTTAGGTTTATGAAATTGAAAGTGAATTGAAATTTGTGTAAACAAATATTTTTTAAAGAATAAAATGACATAAAAAAATAATTTAAAATTTAATTTAAAACATCTTATTGAACAAGATGATCTATTAAAAACAGAACTCAAAAACAGATTACAAGTATTTATACATACTCAAAAACAGGCCACAAGCATATATATATATACATACTCAAAACAGGTCACAAGTATATTACATACTCAAAAACAGGTTGCAAGTATATATTTATACTCAAAAAC